>CAKAJI010000468.1:0-16785 GCA_916610255.1 Lasioglossum lativentre
ATAACGTAATATGCATTGTATCATTGAAAATACCTTATAATGCAACGTAATAAGCTGTGTATCATTGAAAATATCTTGTAATGTAACGTAATATGCAGAGTATCATTGAAAATGCCTTATAATATAACGTAATATGCAGTGAATCATTGAAAATACCTTATAATATAACGTAATATGCAGTGTATCATTGAAAATACCTTATAATGTAACGAATATGCAGTGTATCATTGAAAATACATTATAATGTAATGTAATATGCAGTTTATCATTGAAAATATCTTATAATATAACGTAATATGCAGTGAATCATTGAAAATAGCTTATAATATAACGTGATATGCAGTCTATCATTGAAAATATCTTATAATATATAGTAATATGCAGTGTATCATTGAAAATACATTATAATGTAATGTAATATTTGCAGTCTATCATTGAAAATACCTTATAATATTACGTAATATGCAGTCAATCATTGAAAATACGTGATAATATAACGTAATATGCAGTCTATCATTGAAAATGCCTTATAATATAACGTAATATGCAGTATATCATTGAAAATACCTTATAATATAACGTAATATGCAGTGTATCATTGAAAATACCTTATAATATAACGTAATATGCAGAGTATCATTCAAAATACCTTATAATATAACGTAATATGCAGTGTATTATTCAAAATACCTTATAATATAACGTGATATGCAGTCTATCATTGAAAATACCTTATAATATAATGTAATATTTGCAGTCTATCATTGAAAATACCTTATAATATAACGTAATATGCAGTGTATCATTGAAAATACCTTATAATATAACGTAATATGCAGTGTATCATTGAAAATACCTTATAATGTAACGTAATATGCAGTGTATCATTGAAAATACCTTATAATGTAACGTAATATGCAGTCCATCATTGAAAATATCATATAATATATTGTAATATGCAGTCTATCATTGAAAATATCTTATAATATAACGTAATATGCAGTGTATCATTGAAAATACCTTATAATATAATGTAATATTTGCAGTCTATCATTGAAAATACCTTATAATATTACGTAATATGCAGTCAATCATTGAAAATACGTGATAATATAACGTAATATGCAGTCTATCATTGAAAATGCCTTATAATATAACGTAATATGCAGTATATCATTGAAAATACCTTATAATATAACGTAATATGCAGTGTATCATTGAAAATACCTTATAATATAACGTAATATGCAGTGTATCATTGAAAATGCCTTATAATATAACGTAATATGCAGTGTATTATTCAAAATACCTTATAATATAACGTGATATGCAGTCTATCATTGAAAATACCATAGAGTATAACGTAATATGCAGTGTATCATTGAAAATACCTTATAATATAATGTAATATTTGCAGTCTATCATTGAAAATGCCTTATAATATAACGTAATATGCAGTATATCATTGAAATACCTTATAATATAACGTAATATGCAGTGTATCATTGAAAATACCTTATAATATAACGTAATATGCAGTGTATCATTGAAAATGCCTTATAATATAACGTAATATGCAGTGTATTATTCAAAATACCTTATAATATAACGTGATATGCAGTCTATCATTGAAAATACCATAGAGTATAACGTAATATGCAGTGTATTATTGAAAATACCTTATAATGTAACGTAATATGCAGAGTATCATTGAAAATGCCTTATAATATAACGTAATATGCAGTGTATCATTGAAAATGCCTTATAATATATAGTAATATGCAGTGTATCATTGAAAATACCTTATAATGTAACGAATATGCAGTGTATCATTGAAAATACATTATAATGTAATGTAATATGCAGTTTATCATTGAAAATATCTTATAATATAACGTAATATGCAGTGAATCATTGAAAATAGCTTATAATATAACGTGATAT
Organism: Lasioglossum lativentre; assembly: GCA_916610255.1. NCBI lineage: Eukaryota > Metazoa > Arthropoda > Insecta > Hymenoptera > Halictidae > Lasioglossum > Lasioglossum lativentre. The sequence goes on from CAKAJI010000468.1 coordinate 1,945, forward strand.
GCAGTCTATCATTGAAAATATCTTATAATATATAGTAATATGCAGTGTATCATTGAAAATACATTATAATGTAATGTAATATGCAGTGTATCATTGAAATATCTTATAATATAATGTAATATGCAGTATATCATTGAAAATATCTTCTAATGTAACGCAATATGCAGAGTATCATTCAAAATACCTTATAATATAGCGTAATATGCAGTGTATCATTGAAAATGCCTTATAATATAACGTAATATGCAGTGTATTATTCAAAATACCTTATAATATAACGTGATATGCAGTCTATCATTGAAAATCCCATATAGTATAACGTAATATGCATTGTATCATTGAAAATACCTTATAATATAATGTAATATTTGCAGTCTATCATTGAAAATACCTTATAATATAATGTAATATTTGCAGTCTATCATTGAAAATACCTTATAATATAACGTAATATGCAGAGTATCATTGAAAATACCTTATAATATAACGTAATATGCAGTGTATCATTGAAAATGCCTTATAATATAATGTAATATGCAGTGTATCATTGAAAATACCTTATAATATAACGTAATATGCAGTGTATCATTGAAAATACCCTATAATATAATGTAATATGTAGTGTATCATTGAAAATACCTTATAATATAACGTAATATGCAGTGTATCATTGAAAATACCTCATAATATAACGTAATATGCACTGTATCATAGAAAATACCATATAATATAATGTAATATGCAGTCTATCATTGATAATACCTCATAATATAACGTAATATGCAGAGTATCATTGAAAATACCTTATAATATAACGTAATATGCAGTGTATCATTGAAAATGCCTTATAATATAACGTAATATGCAGTGTATTATTCAAAATACCTTATAATATAACGTGATATGCAGTCAATCATTGAAAATACGTGATAATATAACGTAATATGCAGTCTATCTTTGAAAATGCCTTATAATATAACGTAATATGCAGTATATCATTGAAAATACCTTATAATATAGCGTAATATGCAGTGTATCATTGAAAATACCTTATAATATAACGTAATATGCAGAGTATCATTCAAAATACCTTATAATATAACGTAATATGCAGTGTATCATTGAAAATACCTCATAATATAACGTAATATGCACTGTATCATAGAAAATACCATATAATATAATGTAATATGCAGTCTATCATTGATAATACCTCATAATATAACGTAATATGCAGAGTATCATTGAAAATACCTTATAATATAACGTAATATGCAGTGTATCATTGAAAATGCCTTATAATATAACGTAATATGCAGTGTATTATTCAAAATACCTTATAATATAACGTGATATGCAGTCTATCATTGAAAATACCATATAGTATAACGTAATATGCATTGTATCATTGAAAATACCTTATAATATAATGTAATATTTGCAGTCTATCATTGAAAATACCTTATAATATAACGTAATATGCAGTGTATCATTGAAAATACCTTATAATATAACGTAATATGCAGTGTATCATTGAAAATACCTTATAATGTAACGTAATATGCAGTGTATCATTGAAAATACCTTATAATGTAACGTAATATGCAGTCCATCATTGAAAATATCATATAATATATTGTAATATGCAGTCTATCATTGAAAATATCTTATAATATAACGTAATATGCAGTGTATCATTGAAAATACCTTATAATATAATGTAATATTTGCAGTCTATCATTGAAAATACCTTATAATATTACGTAATATGCAGTCAATCATTGAAAATACGTGATAATATAACGTAATATGCAGTGTATCATTGAAAATACCTTATAATATAACGTAATATGCAGTGTATCATTGAAAATGCCTTATAATATAACGTAATATGCAGTGTATTATTCAAAATACCTTATAATATAACGTGATATGCAGTCTATCATTGAAAATACCATAGAGTATAACGTAATATGCAGTGTATCATTGAAAATACCTTATAATATAATGTAATATTTGCAGTCTATCATTGAAAATAACTTATAATATAACGTAATATGCAGTGTATTATTGAAAATACCTTATAATGTAACGTAATATGCAGAGTATCATTGAAAATGCCTTATAATATAACGTAATATGCAGTGTATCATTGAAAATGCCTTATAATATATAGTAATATGCAGTGTATCATTGAAAATACCTTATAATGTAACGAATATGCAGTGTATCATTGAAAATACATTATAATGTAATGTAATATGCAGTTTATCATTGAAAATATCTTATAATATAACGTAATATGCAGTGAATCATTGAAAATAGCTTATAATATAACGTGATATGCAGTCTATCATTGAAAATATCTTATAATATATAGTAATATGCAGTGTATCATTGACAATACCTTATAATACAACGTGATATGCAGTCTATCATTGAAAATACGTGATAATATAACGTAATATGCAGTCTATCATTGAAAATACCCTATAATATAATGTAATATGCAGAGTATCATTGAAAATGCCTTATATTATAACGTAATATGCAGTATATCATTGAAAATGCCTTATAATATACAGTAATATGCAGTCTATCATTAAAAATACGTGATAATATAACGTAATATGCAGTGTATCATTGAAAATACCTTATAATATAACGTAATATGCATTGTATCATTGAAAATACCTTATAATATAACGTAATATGCAGTGCATCATTGAAAATACCCTATAATATAATGTAATATGCAGTGTATCATTGAAAATACCTTATAATATAATGTAATATGCAGTGTATCAGTGAAAATGCCTTATAATATAACGTAATATGCAGTATATCATTGAAAATACCTTATAATGTAACGTAATAAGCAGTGTATCATTGAAAATATCTTGTAATGTAACGTAATATGCAGAGTATCATTCAAAATACCTTATAATATAACGTAATATGCAGTGTATCATTGAAAATACCTCATAATATAACGTAATATGCAGTGTATCATTGAAAATGCCTTATAATATATAGTAATATGCAGTCTATCATTAAAAATACGTGATAATATAACGTAATATGCAGTGTATCATTGAAAATACCTTATAATATAACGTAATATGCAGTGTATCATTGAAAATACCTTATAATATAACGTAATATGCAGAGTATCATTCAAAATACCTTATAATATAACGTAATATGCAGTGTATTATTCAAAATACCTTATAATATAACGTGATATGCAGTCTATCATTGAAAATACCATATAGTATAACGTAATATGCATTGTATCATTGAAAATACCTTATAATATAATGTAATATTTGCAGTCTATCATTGAAAATACCTTATAATATAACGTAATATGCAGTGTATCATTGAAAATACCTCATAATATAACGTAATATGCAGTGTATCATTGAAAATATCTTATAATATAATGTAATATGCAGTGTATCATTGAAAATATCTTCTAATGTAACGCAATATGCAGAGTATCATTCAAAATACCTTATAATATAGCGTAATATGCAGAGTATCATTGAAAATACCTTATAATATAACGTGATATGCAGAATATCATTGAAAATACCTTATAATATAACGTAATATGCAGTGTATCATTGAAAATACCTTATAATATAACGTAATATGCAGTGTATCATTGAAAATACCCTATAATATTACGTAATATGCAGTGTATCATTGAAAATACCTTATAATGTAACGTAATATGCAGTGTATCATTGAAAATACATTATAATGTAATGTAATATGCAGTCTATCATTGAAAATACCTTATAATGTAACGTAATATGCAGTGTATCATTGAAAATACCTTATAATGTAACGTAATATGCAGTCCATCATTGAAAATATCATATAATATATTGTAATATGCAGTCTATCATTGAAAATATCTTATAATATAACGTAATATGCCGTGTATCATTGAAAATACCTTATAATATAATGTAATATTTGCAGTCTATCATTGAAAATACCTTATAATATTACGTAATATGCAGTCAATCATTGAAAATACGTGATAATATAACGTAATATGCAGTCTATCATTGAAAATACCTTATAATATAACGTAATATGCAGTGTATCATTAAAAATACCTTATAATGTAACGCAATATGCAGTGTATCATTGAAAATACCTTATAATGTAACGTAATATGCAGTCCATCATTGAAAATATCATATAATATATTGTAATATGCAGTCTATCATTGAAAATATCTTATAATATAACGTAATATGCAGTGTATCATTGAAAATACCTTATAATATAATGTAATATTTGCAGTCTATCATTGAAAATACCTTATAATATTACGTAATATGCAGTCAATCATTGACAATACCTTATAATGAAACGTAATAAGCTGTGTATCATTGAAAATATCTTGTAATGTAACGTAATATGCAGAGTATCATTGAAAATACCTTATAATATAACGTATTATGCAGTGTATCATTGAAAATGCCTTATAATATAACGTAATATGCAGTGTATCATTGAAAATACCTTATAATATAACGTAATATGCAGTGTATCATTGAAAATGCCTTATAATATAACGTAATATGCAGTGTATTATTCAAAATACCTTATAATATAACGTGATATGCAGTCTATCATTGAAAATACCATAGAGTATAACGTAATATGCAGTGTATCATTGAAAATACCTTATAATATAATGTAATATTTGCAGTCTATCATTGAAAATACCTTATAATATAACGTAATATGCAGTGTATTATTGAAAATACCTTATAATGTAACGTAATATGCAGAGTATCATTGAAAATGCCTTATAATATAACGTAATATGCGTTGTATCATTGAAAATACCTTATAATATAATGTAATATTTGCAGTCTATCATTGAAAATACCTTATAATATAACGTAATATGCAGTGTATCATTGAAAATACATTATAATATAACGTAATATGCAGTGTATCATTGAAAATACCTTATAATGTAACGTAATATGCAGTGTATCATTGAAAATACCTTATAATGTAACGTAATATGCAGTCCATCATTGAAAATATCATATAATATATTGTAATATACAGTCTATCATTGAAAATATCTTATAATATAACGTAATATGCAGTGTATCATTGAAAATACCTTATAATATAATGTAATATTTGCAGTCTATCATTGAAAATACCTTATAATATTACGTAATATGCAGTCAATCATTGAAAATACGTGATAATATAACGTAATATGCAGTCTATCATTGAAAATGCCTTATAATATAACGTAATATGCAGTATATCATTGAAAATACCTTATAATATAACGTAATATGCAGTGTATCATTGAAAATACCTTATAATATAACGTAATATGCAGTGTATTATTCAAAATACCTTATAATATAACGTGATATGCAGTCTATCATTGAAAATACCATATAGTATAACGTAATATGCAGTGTATCATTGAAAATACCTTATAATATAATGTAATATGCAGTGTATTATTCAAAATACCTTATAATATAACGTGATATGCAGTCTATCATTGAAAATACCATAGAGTATAACGTAATATGCAGTGTATCATTGAAAATACCTTATAATATAATGTAATATTTGCAGTCTATCATTGAAAATACCTTATAATATAACGTAATATGCAGTGTATTATTGAAAATACCTTATAATGTAACGTAATATGCAGAGTATCATTGAAAATGCCTTATAATATAACGTAATATGCAGTGTATCATTGAAAATGCCTTATAATATATAGTAATATGCAGTGTATCATTGAAAATACCTTATAATGTAACGAATATGCAGTGTATCATTGAAAATACATTATAATGTAATGTAATATGCAGTTTATCATTGAAAATATCTTATAATATAACGTAATATGCAGTGAATCATTGAAAATAGCTTATAATATAACGTGATATGCAGTCTATCATTGAAAATATCTTATAATATATAGTAATATGCAGTGTATCATTGAAAATACATTATAATGTAATGTAATATTTGCAGTCTATCATTGAAAATACCTTATAATATTACGTAATATGCAGTCAATCATTGAAAATACGTGATAATATAACGTAATATGCAGTCTATCATTGAAAATGCCTTATAATATAACGTAATATGCAGTATATCATTGAAAATACCTTATAATATAACGTAATATGCAGTGTATCATTGAAAATACCTTATAATATAACGTAATATGCAGAGTATCATTCAAAATACCTTATAATATAACGTAATATGCAGTGTATTATTCAAAATACCTTATAATATAACGTGATATGCAGTCTATCATTGAAAATACCTTATAATATAATGTAATATTTGCAGTCTATCATTGAAAATACCTTATAATATAACGTAATATGCAGTGTATCATTGAAAATACCTTATAATATAACGTAATATGCAGTGTATCATTGAAAATACCTTATAATGTAACGTAATATGCAGTGTATCATTGAAAATACCTTATAATGTAACGTAATATGCAGTCCATCATTGAAAATATCATATAATATATTGTAATATGCAGTCTATCATTGAAAATATCTTATAATATAACGTAATATGCAGTGTATCATTGAAAATACCTTATAATATAATGTAATATTTGCAGTCTATCATTGAAAATACCTTATAATATTACGTAATATGCAGTCAATCATTGAAAATACGTGATAATATAACGTAATATGCAGTCTATCATTGAAAATGCCTTATAATATAACGTAATATGCAGTATATCATTGAAAATACCTTATAATGTAACGTAATATGCAGTGTATCATTGAAAATACATTATAATGTAATGTAATATGCAGTCTATCATTGAAAATACCTTATAATGTAACGTAATATGCAGTGTATCATTGAAAATACCTTATAATGTAACGTAATATGCAGTCCATCATTGAAAATATCATATAATATATTGTAATATGCAGTCTATCATTGAAAATATCTTATAATATAACGTAATATGCCGTGTATCATTGAAAATACCTTATAATATAATGTAATATTTGCAGTCTATCATTGAAAATACCTTATAATATTACGTAATATGCAGTCAATCATTGAAAATACGTGATAATATAACGTAATATGCAGTCTATCATTGAAAATACCTTATAATATAACGTAATATGCAGTGTATCATTAAAAATACCTTATAATGTAACGCAATATGCAGTGTATCATTGAAAATACCTTATAATGTAACGTAATATGCAGTCCATCATTGAAAATATCATATAATATATTGTAATATGCAGTCTATCATTGAAAATATCTTATAATATAACGTAATATGCAGTGTATCATTGAAAATACCTTATAATATAATGTAATATTTGCAGTCTATCATTGAAAATACCTTATAATATTACGTAATATGCAGTCAATCATTGACAATACCTTATAATGAAACGTAATAAGCTGTGTATCATTGAAAATATCTTGTAATGTAACGTAATATGCAGAGTATCATTGAAAATACCTTATAATATAACGTATTATGCAGTGTATCATTGAAAATGCCTTATAATATAACGTAATATGCAGTGTATCATTGAAAATACCTTATAATATAACGTAATATGCAGTGTATCATTGAAAATGCCTTATAATATAACGTAATATGCAGTGTATTATTCAAAATACCTTATAATATAACGTGATATGCAGTCTATCATTGAAAATACCATAGAGTATAACGTAATATGCAGTGTATCATTGAAAATACCTTATAATATAATGTAATATTTGCAGTCTATCATTGAAAATACCTTATAATATAACGTAATATGCAGTGTATTATTGAAAATACCTTATAATGTAACGTAATATGCAGAGTATCATTGAAAATGCCTTATAATATAACGTAATATGCGTTGTATCATTGAAAATACCTTATAATATAATGTAATATTTGCAGTCTATCATTGAAAATACCTTATAATATAACGTAATATGCAGTGTATCATTGAAAATACATTATAATATAACGTAATATGCAGTGTATCATTGAAAATACCTTATAATGTAACGTAATATGCAGTGTATCATTGAAAATACCTTATAATGTAACGTAATATGCAGTCTATCATTGAAAATATCATATAATATATTGTAATATACAGTCTATCATTGAAAATATCTTATAATATAACGTAATATGCAGTGTATCATTGAAAATACCTTATAATATAATGTAATATTTGCAGTCTATCATTGAAAATACCTTATAATATTACGTAATATGCAGTCAATCATTGAAAATACGTGATAATATAACGTAATATGCAGTCTATCATTGAAAATGCCTTATAATATAACGTAATATGCAGTATATCATTGAAAATACCTTATAATATAACGTAATATGCAGTGTATCATTGAAAATACCTTATAATATAACGTAATATGCAGTGTATTATTCAAAATACCTTATAATATAACGTGATATGCAGTCTATCATTGAAAATACCATATAGTATAACGTAATATGCAGTGTATCATTGAAAATACCTTATAATATAATGTAATATGCAGTGTATTATTCAAAATACCTTATAATATAACGTGATATGCAGTCTATCATTGAAAATACCATAGAGTATAACGTAATATGCAGTGTATCATTGAAAATACCTTATAATATAATGTAATATTTGCAGTCTATCATTGAAAATACCTTATAATATAACGTAATATGCAGTGTATTATTGAAAATACCTTATAATGTAACGTAATATGCAGAGTATCATTGAAAATGCCTTATAATATAACGTAATATGCAGTGTATCATTGAAAATGCCTTATAATATATAGTAATATGCAGTGTATCATTGAAAATACCTTATAATGTAACGAATATGCAGTGTATCATTGAAAATACATTATAATGTAATGTAATATGCAGTTTATCATTGAAAATATCTTATAATATAACGTAATATGCAGTGAATCATTGAAAATAGCTTATAATATAACGTGATATGCAGTCTATCATTGAAAATATCTTATAATATATAGTAATATGCAGTGTATCATTGAAAATACCTTATAATGTAATGTAATATTTGCAGTCTATCATTGAAAATACCTTATAATATTACGTAATATGCAGTCAATCATTGAAAATACGTGATAATATAACGTAATATGCAGTCTATCATTGAAAATGCCTTATAATATAACGTAATATGCAGTATATCATTGAAAATACCTTATAATATAACGTAATATGCAGTGTATCATTGAAAATACCTTATAATATAACGTAATATGCAGAGTATCATTCAAAATACCTTATAATATAACGTAATATGCAGTGTATTATTCAAAATACCTTATAATATAACGTGATATGCAGTCTATCATTGAAAATACCTTATAATATAATGTAATATTTGCAGTCTATCATTGAAAATACCTTATAATATAACGTAATATGCAGTGTATCATTGAAAATACCTTATAATATAACGTAATATGCAGTGTATCATTGAAAATACCTTATAATGTAACGTAATATGCAGTGTATCATTGAAAATACCTTATAATGTAACGTAATATGCAGTCCATCATTGAAAATATCATATAATATATTGTAATATGCAGTCTATCATTGAAAATATCTTATAATATAACGTAATATGCAGTGTATCATTGAAAATACCTTATAATATAATGTAATATTTGCAGTCTATCATTGAAAATACCTTATAATATTACGTAATATGCAGTCAATCATTGAAAATACGTGATAATATAACGTAATATGCAGTCTATCATTGAAAATGCCTTATAATATAACGTAAATATGCAGTATATCATTGAAAATACCTTATAATATAACGTAATATGCAGTGTATCATTGAAAATACCTTATAATATAACGTAATATGCAGTGTATCATTGAAAATGCCTTATAATATAACGTAATATGCAGTGTATTATTCAAAATACCTTATAATATAACGTGATATGCAGTCTATCATTGAAAATACCATAGAGTATAACGTAATATGCAGTGTATCATTGAAAATACCTTATAATATAATGTAATATTTGCAGTCTATCATTGAAAATACCTTATAATATAACGTAATATGCAGTGTATTATTGAAAATACCTTATAATGTAACGTAATATGCAGAGTATCATTGAAATGCCTTATAATATAACGTAATATGCAGTGTATCATTGAAAATGCCTTATAATATATAGTAATATGCAGTGTATCATTGAAAATACCTTATAATGTAACGAATATGCAGTGTATCATTGAAAATACATTATAATGTAATGTAATATGCAGTTTATCATTGAAAATATCTTATAATATAACGTAATATGCAGTGAATCATTGAAAATAGCTTATAATATAACGTGATATGCAGTCTATCATTGAAAATATCTTATAATATATAGTAATATGCAGTGTATCATTGAAAATACATTATAATGTAATGTAATATGCAGTGTATCATTGAAAATATCTTATAATATAATGTAATATGCAGTGTATCATTGAAAATATCTTCTAATGTAACGCAATATGCAGAGTATCATTCAAAATACCTTATAATATAGCGTAATATGCAGAGTATCATTGAAAATACCTTATAATATAACGTGATATGCAGAATATCATTGAAAATACCTTATAATATAACGTAATATGCAGTGTATCATTGAAAATACCTTATAATATAACGTAATATGCAGTGTATCATTGAAAATACCCTATAATATTACGTAATATGCAGTGTATCATTGAAAATACCTTATAATGTAACGTAATATGCAGTGTATCATTGAAAATACATTATAATGTAATGTAATATGCAGTCTATCATTGAAAATACCTTATAATGTAACGTAATATGCAGTGTATCATTGAAAATACCTTATAATGTAACGTAATATGCAGTCCATCATTGAAAATATCATATAATATATTGTAATATGCAGTCTATCATTGAAAATATCTTATAATATAACGTAATATGCAGTGTATCATTGAAAATACCTTATAATATAATGTAATATTTGCAGTCTATCATTGAAAATACCTTATAATATTACGTAATATGCAGTCAATCATTGAAAATACGTGATAATATAACGTAATATGCAGTCTATCATTGAAAATACCTTATAATATAACGTAATATGCAGTGTATCATTGAAAATACCTTATGATATAAGGTAATATGCAGAGTATCATTCAAAATACCTTATAATATAACGTAATATGCAGTGTATCATTGAAAATACCTCATAATATAACGTAATATGCACTGTATCATAGAAAATACCTTATAATATAATGTAATATGCAGTCTATCATTGATAATACCTCATAATATAACGTAATATGCAGAGTATCATTGAAAATACCTTATAATATAACGTGATATGCAGTATATCATTGAAAATACCTTACAATGTAACGTAATAAGCAGTGTATCATTGAAAATATCTTGTAATGTAACGTAATATGCAGAGTATCATTGAAAATGCCTTATAATATAACATAATATGCAGTGTACCATTGAAAATGCCTTATAATATATAGTAATATGCAGTGTATCATTGAAAATACCTTATAATGTAACGAGTATGCAGTGTATCATTGAAAATACATTATAATGTAATGTAATATGCAGTCTATCATTGAAAATATCTTATAATATAACGTAATATGCAGTGAATCATTGAAAATAGCTTATAATATAACGTGATATGCAGTCTATCATTGAAAATATCTTATAATATATAGTAATATGCAGTGTATCATTGAAAATACATTATAATGTAATGTAATATGCAGTGTATCATTGAAAATATCTTATAATATAATGTAATATGCAGTGTATCATTGAAAATATCTTCTAATGTAACGCAATATGCAGAGTATCATTCAAAATACCTTATAATATAACGTAATATGCAGAGTATCATTGAAAATACCTTATAATATAACGTGATATGCAGAATATCATTGAAAATACTTTATAATATAACGTAATATGCAGTGTGTCATTGAAAATACCTTATAATGTAACGTAATATGCAGTGTATCATTGAAAATACATTATAATGTAACGTAATATGCAGTATATCATTGAAAATACCTTATAATATAACGTAATATGCAGTGTATCATTGAAAATAGCTTATAATATAACGTGATATGCAGTGTATTATTCAAAATACCTTATAATATAACGTGATATGCAGTCTATCATTGAAAATACCATATAGTATAACGTAATATGCAGTGTATCATTGAAAATACCTTATAATATAATGTAATATTTGCAGTCTATCATTGAAAATACCTTATAATATAACGTAATATGCAGTGTATCATTGAAAATACCTTATAATATAACGTAATATGCAGTGTATCATTAAAAATACCTTATAATGTAACGCAATATGCAGTGTATCATTGAAAATACCTTATAATGTAACGTAATATGCAGTCCATCATTGAAAATATCATATAATATATTGTAATATGCCGTCTATCATTGAAAATATCTTATAATATAACGTAATATGCAGTGTATCATTGAAAATACCTTATAATATAATGTAATATTTGCAGTCTATCATTGAAAATACCTTATAATATTACGTAATATGCAGTCAATCATTGACAATACCTTATAATGAAACGTAATAAGCTGTGTATCATTGAAAATATCTTGTAATGTAACGTAATATGCAGAGTATCATTGAAAATGCCTTATAATATAACGTATTATGCAGTGTATCATTGAAAATGCCTTATAATATATAGTAATATGCAGTCTATCATTAAAAATACGTGATAATATAACGTAATATGCAGTGTATCATTGAAAATACCTTATAATATAACGTAATATGCAGTGTATCATTGAAAATACCTTATAATATAACGTAATATGCAGTGTATCATTGAAAATACCTTATAATGTAACGTAATATGCAGTGTATCATTGAAAATACATTATAATGTAATGTAATATGCAGTCTATCATTGAAAATATCTTATAATATAACGTAATATGCAGTGAATCATTGAAAATAGCTTATAGTATAACGTGATATGCAGTCTATCATTGAAGATACCTTATAATGTAACGTAATATGCAGTATATCATTGAAAATACCTTATAATATAACGTAATATGCAGTGTATTATTGAAAATACCTTATAATATAACGTAATATGCAGTATATCATTGAAAATACCTTATAATATAACGTAATATGCAGTGTATCATTGAAAATACCTTATAATATAACGTAATATGCAGTATATCATTGACAATACCTTATAATGAAACGTAATAAGCTGTGTATCATTGAAAATATCTTGTAATGTAACGTAATATGCAGAGTATCATTGAAAATGCCTTATAATATAACGTAATATGCAGTGTATTATTCAAAATACCTTATAATATAACGTGATATGCAGTCTATCATTGAAAATACCATAGAGTATAACGTAATATGCAGTGTATCATTGAAAATACCTTATAATATAATGTAATATTTGCAGTCTATCATTGAAAATACCTTATAATATAACGTAATATGCAGTGTATTATTGAAAATACCTTATAATGTAACGTATATGCAGAGTATCATTGAAAATGCCTTATAATATAACGTAATATGCAGTGTATCATTGAAAATGCCTTATAATATATAGTAATATGCAGTGTATCATTGAAAATACCTTAGAATGTAACGAATATGCAGTGTATCATTGAAAATACATTATAATGTAATGTAATATGCAGTTTATCATTGAAAATATCTTATAATATAACGTAATATGCAGTGAATCATTGAAAATAGCTTATAATATAACGTGATATGCAGTCTATCATTGAAAATATCTTATAATATATAGTAATATGCAGTGTATCATTGAAAATACATTATAATGTAATGTAATATTTGCAGTCTATCATTGAAAATACCTTATAATATTACGTAATATGCAGTCAATCATTGAAAATACGTGATAATATAACGTAATATGCAGTCTATCATTGAAAATGCCTTATAATATAACGTAATATGCAGTATATCATTGAAAATACCTTATAATATAACGTAATATGCAGTGTATCATTGAAAATACCTTATAATATAACGTAATATGCAGAGTATCATTCAAAATACCTTATAATATAACGTAATATGCAGTGTATTATTCAAAATACCTTATAATATAACGTGATATGCAGTCTATCATTGAAAATACCTTATAATATAATGTAATATTTGCAGTCTATCATTGAAAATACCTTATAATATAACGTAATATGCAGTGTATCATTGAAAATACCTTATAATATAACGTAATATGCAGTGTATCATTGAAAATACCTTATAATGTAACGTAATATGCAGTGTATCATTGAAAATACCTTATAATGTAACGTAATATGCAGTCCATCATTGAAAATATCATATAATATATTGTAATATGCAGTCTATCATTGAAAATATCTTATAATATAACGTAATATGCAGTGTATCATTGAAAATACCTTATAATATAATGTAATATTTGCAGTCTATCATTGAAAATACCTTATAATATTACGTAATATGCAGTCAATCATTGAAAATACGTGATAATATAAACGTAATATGCAGTCTATCATTGAAAATGCCTTATAATATAACGTAATATGCAGTATATCATTGAAAATACCTTATAATATAACGTAATATGCAGTGTATCATTGAAAATACCTT
>CAKAJI010000469.1:0-21846 GCA_916610255.1 Lasioglossum lativentre
ACACTGCATATTACGTTATATTATAAGGTATTTTCAATGATACACTGCATAATTACGTTATATTATAAGGTATTTTCAATGATACACTGCATATTACGTTATATTATAAGGTATTTTCAATGATACACTGCATATTACGTTATATTATAAGGTATTTTCAATGATACACTGCATATTACGTTATATTATAAGGTATTTTCAATGATACACTGCATATTACGTTATATTATAAGGTATTTTCAATGATACACTGCATATTACGTTATATTATAAGGTATTTTCAATGATAAACTACTATATATTACAAGGTATTTTCAATGATACACTACAAATTACGATATATTATAAGGTATTTTCAATGATACACTAAAAAAATTTCGATATATTATAAGGTATTTCCAATGATACACTGCATATTACATTATTTTATAAGGTATTTTTCATGATAGACTGCATACTACGTTATATTATAAGGTATTTTCAATGATACACTGCATATTACGTTATATTATAAGGTATTTTCAATGATACACTGCATATTACGAAATATTATAAGGTATTTTCAATGATACACTGCATATTACGTTATATTATAAGGTATTTTCAATGATACACAGAATATTACGTTATATTATAAGGTATTTTCAATGATAAACTACTATATATTACAAGGTATTTTCAATGATACACTGCATATTAAGTTATATTATAAGGTATTTTCAATGATACACCGCATATTACGTTATATTATAATGTATTTTCAATGATACACTGCATATTACGTTATATTATAAGGTATTTTCAATGATACACTGCATATTACGTTATATTATAAGGTATTTCAATGATACACTGCATATTACGTTATATTATAAGGTATTTTCAATGATACACAGAATATTACGTTATATTATAAGGTATTTTCAATGATGCACTGCATATTACGTTATATTATTAGGTATTTCAATGATACACTAAAAAAATTACTATATATTATAAGGTATTTCCAATGATACACTGCATATTACGTTATATTATAAGGTATTTTCAATGATACACTGCATATTACCTTATATTATAATGTATTTTCATTGATAGACTAGAATTACCATATATTCTACGGTACTTTCAATGATACACCGCATATTACGTTATATTATAAGGTATTTTCAATGATACACTGCATATTACGTTATATTATAAGGTATTTTCAATGATAAACTACTATATATTACAAGGTATTTTCAATGATACACTACAAATTACGATATATTATAAGGTATTTTCAATGATACACTAAAAAATTTCGATATATTATAAGGTATTTCCAATGATACACTGCATATTACCATATATTATAAGGTATTTTCAATGATACACTACAAATTACGATATATTATAAGGTATTTTTTCATGATAGACTGCATACTACGTTATATTATAAGGTATTTTCAATGATACACTGCATATTACGTTATATTATAAGGTATTTTCAATGATACACTGCATATTACGAAATATTATAAGGTATTTTCAATGATACACTGCATATTACGTTATATTATAAGGTATTTTCAATGATACACAGAATATTACGTTATATTATAAGGTATTTTCAATGATAAACTACTATATATTACAAGGTATTTTCAATGATACACTGCATATTAAGTTATATTATAAGGTATTTTCAATGATACACCGCATATTACGTTATATTATAATGTATTTTCAATGATACACTGCATATTACGTTATATTATAAGGTATTTTCAATGATACACTGCATATTACGTTATATTATAAGGTATTTTCAATGATACACTGCATATTACGTTATATTATAAGGTATTTTCAATGATACACAGAATATTACGTTATATTATAAGGTATTTTCAATGATGCACTGCATATTACGTTATATTATTAGGTATTTTCAATGATACACTAAAAAATTACTATATATTATAAGGTATTTCCAATGATACACTGCATATTACGTTATATTATAAGGTATTTTCAATGATACACTGCATATTACCTTATATTATAATGTATTTTCATTGATAGACTAGAATTACCATATATTCTACGGTACTTTCAATGATACACCGCATATTACGTTATATTATAAGGTATTTTCAATGATACACTGCATATTACGTTATATTATAAGGTATTTTCAATGATAAACTACTATATATTACAAGGTATTTTCAATGATACACTACAAATTACGATATATTATAAGGTATTTTCAATGATACACTAAAAAATTTCGATATATTATAAGGTATTTCCAATGATACACTGCATATTACCATATATTATAAGGTATTTTCAATGATACACTACAAATTACGATATATTATAAGGTATTTTCAATGATACACTGCATATTACTTTATATTATAAGGTATTTTCATTGATACACTACAGATTACGATATATTATAAGGTATTTTCAATGATACACAGCATATTACGTTATATTATAAGGTATTTTCAATGATAAACTACTATATATTATAAGGTATTTTCAATGATAAACTACTATATATTATAAGGTATTTTCAATGATACACTACAAATTACGATATATTATAAGGTATTTTCACTGATACACTGCATATTACGTTATATTATAAGGTATTTTCATTGATAGACTAGAATTACCATATATTCTAAGGTATTTTCAATGATACACTGCATATTACGTTAAATTATAAGGTATTTTCAATGATACACTGCATATTACGTTATATTATAAGGTATTTTCAATGATACACTGCATATTACGTTATATTATATGGTATTTTCAATGATACACTGCATATTTCGTTATATTATAAGGTATTTTCAATCATAGACTACAAATTACCATATAAGATAAGGTATTTTCAATGATACACTACAAATTACGATATATTATAAGGTATTTTCAATGATACACAGCATATTACGTTATATTATAAGGTATTTTCAATGATAAACTACTATATATTATAAGGTATTTTCAATGATACACTACAAATTACGATATATTATAAGGTATTTTCAATGATACACTGCATATTACGTTATATTATAAGGTATTTTCAATGATAAACTACTATATATTCTAAGGTATTTTCAATGATACACTACAAATTACGATATATTATAAGGTATTTTCATTGATGCACTACAAATTACCATATATTATAAGGTATTTTCAATGATACACTACAAATTGCGATATATTATAAGGTATTTTCATTGATAGACTAGAATTACCATATATTCTAAGGTATTTTCAATGATACACTGCATATTACTATATATTATAAGGTATTTTCAGTGGTACACTGCATATTACGATATATTATAAGGTATTTTCAATGATACACTGCATATTACTTTATATTATAAGGTATTTTCATTGATACACTACAAATTACGATATATTACAAGGTATTTTCAATGATACACAGCATATTACGTTATATTATAAGGTATTTTCAATGATACACTACAAATTACGATATATTATAAGGTATTTTCATTGATGCACTGCATATTACGTTATATTATTAGGTATTTTCAATGATACACTAAAAAATTACTATATATTATAAGGTATTTCCAATGATACACTGCATATTACGTTATATTATAAGGTATTTTCAATGATACACTGCATATTACCTTATATTATAATGTATTTTCATTGATAGACTAGAATTACCATATATTCTACGGTATTTTCAATGATACACCGCATATTACGTTATATTATAAGGTATTTTCAATCATACACTGCATATTACGTTATATTATAAGGTATTCTCAATGATACACTGCATATTACGATTTATTATAAGGTATTTTCAATGATACACTGCATATTACGTCATATTATAAGGTATTTTAAATGATACACTGCATATTACGTTATATTATAAAGTATTTTCAATGATACACGTCATATTACGTTATATTATAAGGTATTTTCAATGATACACTGCATATTACGTTATATTATAAGGTATTTTCAGTGATACACAGAATATTACGTTATATTATAAGGTATTTTCAATGATACACTACAAATTACCATATATTCTAAGGTATTTTCAATGATACACTGCATATTACGTTTTATTATAAGGTATTTTCAATGATACACTGCATATTACGTTATATTATTAGGTATTTCCAATGATACACTAAAAAATTACGATATATTATAAGGTATTTCCAAGGGTACTCTGCATATTACGTTATATTATAAGGAATTTTCAATGATACACTGCATATTACATTATATTATAAGGTATTTTCAATGATACACCGCATATTACGTTATATTATAATGTATTTTCAATGATACACTGCATATTACGTTATATTATAGGGTATTTTCAATGATACACTGCATACTACGTTATATTATTAGGTATTTTCAATGATAGACTGCATATCTCGTTATATTATAAGGTATTTTCAATGATACACTGCATATCACGTTATATTATAAGGTATTTTCAATGATACACTGCATATTACATTATTTTATAAGGTATTTTTCATGATAGACTGCATACTACGTTATATTATAAGGTATTTTCAATGATACACTGCATATTACGTTATATTATAAGGTATTTTCAATGATACACTGCATATTACGAAATATTATAAGGTATTTTCAATGATACACTGCATATTACCTTATATTATAATGTATTTTCATTGATAGACTAGAATTACCATATATTCTACGGTATTTTCAATGATACACCGCATATTACGTTATATTATAAGGTATTTTCAATGATACATTGCATATTACCTTATATTATAATGTATTTTCATTGATATACTAGAATTACCATATATTCTACGGTACTTTCAATGATACACCGCATATTACGTTATATTATAAGGTATTTTCATTGATACACTGCATATTAAGTTATATTATAAGGTATTTTCAATGATAGACTGCAAATATTACGTTATATTATAAGGTATTTTCGATGATACACTACAAATTACCATATATTCTAAGGTATTTTCAATGATAAACTACTATATATTATAAGGTATTTTCAATGATACACTGCATATTACGTTATATTATAAGGTATTTTCAATGATACACTGCATATTACGAAATATTATAAGGTATTTTCAATGATACACTGCATATTACGTTATATTATAAGGTATTTTCAATGATACACAGAATATTACGTTATATTATAAGGTATTTTCAATGATAAACTACTATATATTACAAGGTATTTTCAATGATACACTGCATATTAAGTTATATTATAAGGTATTTTCAATGATACACCGCATATTACGTTATATTATAATGTATTTTCAATGATACACTGCATATTACGTTATATTATAAGGTATTTTCAATGATACACTGCATATTACGTTATATTATAAGGTATTTTCAATGATACACTGCATATTACGAAATATTATAAGGTATTTTCAATGATACACTGCATATTACGTTATATTATAAGGTATTTTCAATGATACACAGAATATTACGTTATATTATATAGTATTTTCAATGATACACTGCATATTACGTTATATTATAAGGTATTTTCAATGATACACAGAATATTACGTTATATTATAAGGTATTTTCAATGATAAACTACTATATATTACAAGGTATTTTCAATGATACACTGCATATTAAGTTATATTATAAGGTATTTTCAATGATACACCGCATATTACGTTATATTATAATGTATTTTCAATGATACACTGCATATTACGTTATATTATAAGGTATTTTCAATGATACACTGCATATTACGTTATATTATAAGGTATTTTCAATGATACACTGCATATTACGTTATATTATAAGGTATTTTCAATGATACACAGAATATTACGTTATATTATAAGGTATTTTCAATGATGCACTGCATATTACGTTATATTATTAGGTATTTTCAATGATACACTAAAAAATTACTATATATTATAAGGTATTTCCAATGATACACTGCATATTACGTTATATTATAAGGTATTTTCAATGATACACTGCATATTACCTTATATTATAATGTATTTTCATTGATAGACTAGAATTACCATATATTCTACGGTACTTTCAATGATACACCGCATATTACGTTATATTATAAGGTATTTTCAATGATACACTGCATATTACGTTATATTATAAGGTATTTTCAATGATAAACTACTATATATTACAAGGTATTTTCAATGATACACTACAAATTACGATATATTATAAGGTATTTTCAATGATACACTAAAAAATTTCGATATATTATAAGGTATTTTCAATGATACACTGCATATTACGTTATATTATAAGGTATTTTCAATGATACACTGCATATTACGAAATATTATAAGGTATTTTCAATGATACACTGCATATTACGTTATATTATAAGGTATTTTCAATGATAAACTACTATATATTATAAGGTATTTTCAATGATAAACTACTATATATTATAAGGTATTTTCAATGATACACTACAAATTACGATATATTATAAGGTATTTTCACTGATACACTGCATATTACGTTATATTATAAGGTATTTTCATTGATAGACTACAATTACCATATATTCTAAGGTATTTTCAATGATACACTGCATATTACGTTATATTATAAGGTATTTTCAATGATACACTGCATATTACGTTATATTATAAGGTATTTTCAATGATACACTGCATATTACATTATATTATAAGGTATTTTCATTGATGCACTACAAATTACCATATATTATAAGGTATTTTCAATGATACACTACAAATTACGATATATTATAAGGTTGTTTCAATGATACACCGCATATTACGTTATATTATAATGTATTTTCAATGATACACTGCATATTACGTTATATTATAAGGTATTTTCAATGATACACTGCATATTACGTTTTATTATAAGGTATTCTCAATGATACACTGCATATTACGATTTATTATAAGGTATTTTCAATGATAAACTACTATATATTATAAGGTATTTTCAATGATACACTGCATATTACGTTATATTATAAGGTATTTTCAATGATACACTGCATATTACGTTATATTATAAGGTATTTTGAATGATACACTGCATATTACGTTATATTATAAGGTATTTTCATTGATAGACTAGAATTACCATATATTCTAAGGTATTTTCAATGATACACTGCATATTACGTTATATTATAAGGTATTTTCAATGATACACTGCATATTACGTTATATTATAAGGTATTTTCAATGATACACTGCATATTACGTTATATTATAAGGTATTTTCGATGATACACTGCATATTACGTTATATTATTAGGTATTTTCAATGATACACTACAAATTACCATATATTATAAGGTATCTTCAATGATACACTGCATATTACGTTTTATTATAAGGTATTTTCAATGATACACTGCATATTACGTTTTATTATAAGGTATTTCCAATGATACACTGCATATTACATTATATTATAAGGTATTTTCATTGATGCACTACAAATTACCATATATTATAAGGTATTTTCAATGATACACTACAAATTACGATATATTATAAGGTATTTTCAATGATACACTGCATATTACGTTATATTATAATGTATTTTCAATGATACACTGCATATTACGTTATATTATTAGGTATTTTCATTGATAGACTACAATTACCATATATTCTAAGGTATTTTCAATGATACACTGCATATTACGTTATATTATAAGGTATTTTCAATGATACACTGCATATTACGTTATATTATAAGGTATTTTCAATGATACACTGCATATTACGTTATATTATAATGTATTTTCAATGATACACTGCATATTACGTTATATTATTAGGTATTTTCATTGATAGACTACAATTACCATATATTCTAAGGTATTTTCAATGATACACTGCATATTACGTTATATTATTAGGTATTTTCATTGATAGACTACAATTACCATATATTCTAAGGTATTTTCAATGATACACTGCATATTACGTTATATTATAAGGTATTTTCAATGATACACTGCATATTACGTTATATTATAAGGTATTTTCAATGATACACTGCATATTACGTTATATTATAAGGTATTTTCAATGATTCACTGCATATTACGTTATATTATAAGGTATTTTCAATGATACACTGCATATTACGTTATATTATAAGGTATTTTCAATGATACACTGCATATTACGTTATATTATAAGGTATTTTCAATGATACACTGCATATTACGTTATATTATAAGGTATTTTCAATGATACACTGCATATTACGTTATATTATAAGGTATTTTCAATGATACACTGCATATTACGTTATATTATAAGGTATTTTCATTGATACACTACAGATTACGATATATTATAAGGTATTTTCAATGATACACAGCATATTACGTTATATTATAAGGTATTTTCAATGATAAACTACTATATATTATAAGGTATTTTCAATGATAAACTACTATATATTATAAGGTATTTTCAATGATACACTACAAATTACGATATATTATAAGGTATTTTCACTGATACACTGCATATTACGTTATATTATAAGGTATTTTCAATGATACACTGCATATTACGTTATATTATAAGGTATTTTCATTGATACACTACAGATTACGATATATTATAAGGTATTTTCAATGATACACAGCATATTACGTTATATTATAAGGTATTTTCAATGATAAACTACTATATATTATAAGGTATTTTCAATGATAAACTACTATATATTATAAGGTATTTTCAATGATAAACTACTATATATTATAAGGTATTTTCAATGATACACTACAAATTACGATATATTGTAATGTATTTTCACTGATACACTGCATATTACGTTATATTATAAGGTATTTTCATTGATAGACTACAATTACCATATATTCTAAGGTATTTTCAATGATACACTGCATATTACGTTATATTATAAGGTATTTTCAATGATACACTGCATATTACGTTATATTATAAGGTATTTTCAATGATACACTGCATATTACATTATATTATAAGGTATTTTCATTGATGCACTACAAATTACCATATATTATAAGGTATTTTCAATGATACACTACAAATTACGATATATTATAAGGTTGTTTCAATGATACACCGCATATTACGTTATATTATAATGTATTTTCAATGATACACTGCATATTACGTTATATTATAAGGTATTTTCAATGATACACTGCATATTACGTTTTATTATAAGGTATTCTCAATGATACACTGCATATTACGATTTATTATAAGGTATTTTCAATGATAAACTACTATATATTATAAGGTATTTTCAATGATACACTGCATATTACGTTATATTATAAGGTATTTTCAATGATACACTGCATATTACGTTATATTATAAGGTATTTTGAATGATACACTGCATATTACGTTATATTATAAGGTATTTTCATTGATAGACTAGAATTACCATATATTCTAAGGTATTTTCAATGATACACTGCATATTACGTTAAATTATTAGGTATTTTCAATGATACACTACAAATTACCATATATTATAAGGTATCTTCAATGATACACTGCATATTACGTTTTATTATAAGGTATTTTCAATGATACACTGCATATTACGTTTTATTATAAGGTATTTCCAATGATACACTGCATATTACATTATATTATTAGGTATTTTCATTGATAGACTACAATTACCATATATTCTCAGGTATTTTCAATGATACACTGCATATTACGTTATATTATAAGGTATTTTCAATGATACACTGCATATTACGTTATATTATAAGGTATTTTCAATGATACACTGCATATTACGTTATATTATAAGGTATTTTCAATGATACACTGCATATTACGTTATATTATAAGGTATTTTCAATGATACACTGCATATTACGTTATATTATAAGGTATTTTCATTGATACACTACAGATTACGATATATTATAAGGTATTTTCAATGATACACAGCATATTACGTTATATTATAAGGTATTTTCAATGATAAACTACTATATATTATAAGGTATTTTCAATGATAAACTACTATATATTATAAGGTATTTTCAATGATACACTACAAATTACGATATATTATAAGGTATTTTCACTGATACACTGCATATTACGTTATATTATAAGGTATTTTCAATGATACACTGCATATTACGTTATATTATAAGGTATTTTCATTGATACACTACAGATTACGATATATTATAAGGTATTTTCAATGATACACAGCATATTACGTTATATTATAAGGTATTTTCAATGATAAACTACTATATATTATAAGGTATTTTCAATGATAAACTACTATATATTATAAGGTATTTTCAATGATACACTACAAATTACGATATATTATAAGGTATTTTCACTGATACACTGCATATTACGTTATATTATAAGGTATTTTCATTGATAGACTAGAATTACCATATATTCTAAGGTATTTTCAATGATACACTGCATATTACGTTATATTATAAGGTATTTTCAATGATACACTGCATATTACGTTATATTATAAGGTATTTTCAATGATACACTGCATATTACGTTATATTATAAGGTATTTTCGATGATACACTGCATATTACGTTATATTATTAGGTATTTTCAATGATACACTACAAATTACCATATATTATAAGGTATCTTCAATGATACACTGCATATTACGTTTTATTATAAGGTATTTTCAATGATACACTGCATATTACGTTTTATTATAAGGTATTTCCAATGATACACTGCATATTACATTATATTATAAGGTATTTTCATTGATGCACTACAAATTACCATATATTATAAGGTATTTTCAATGATACACTACAAATTACGATATATTATAAGGTATTTTCAATGATACACCGCATATTACGTTATATTATAATGTATTTTCAATGATACACTGCATATTACGTTATATTATTAGGTATTTTCATTGATAGACTACAATTACCATATATTCTAAGGTATTTTCAATGATACACTGCATATTACGTTATATTATAAGGTATTTTCAATGATACACTGCATATTACGTTATATTATAAGGTATTTTCAATGATACACTGCATATTACGTTATATTATAAGGTATTTTCAATGATACACTGCATATTACGTTATATTATAAGGTATTTTCAATGATACACTGCATATTACGTTATATTATAAGGTATTTTCAATGATACACTGCATATTACGTTATATTATAAGGTATTTTCAATGATACACTGCATATTACGTTATATTATAAGGTATTTTCAATGATTCACTGCATATTACGTTATATTATAAGGTATTTTCAATGATACACTGCATATTACGTTATATTATAAGGTATTTTCAATGATACACTGCATATTACGTTATATTATAAGGTATTTTCAATGATACACTGCATATTACGTTATATTATAAGGTATTTTCAATGATACACTGCATATTACGTTATATTATAAGGTATTTTCAATGATACACTGCATATTACGTTATATTATAAGGTATTTTCATTGATACACTACAGATTACGATATATTATAAGGTATTTTCAATGATACACAGCATATTACGTTATATTATAAGGTATTTTCAATGATAAACTACTATATATTATAAGGTATTTTCAATGATAAACTACTATATATTATAAGGTATTTTCAATGATACACTACAAATTACGATATATTATAAGGTATTTTCACTGATACACTGCATATTACGTTATATTATAAGGTATTTTCAATGATACACTGCATATTACGTTATATTATAAGGTATTTTCATTGATACACTACAGATTACGATATATTATAAGGTATTTTCAATGATACACAGCATATTACGTTATATTATAAGGTATTTTCAATGATAAACTACTATATATTATAAGGTATTTTCAATGATAAACTACTATATATTATAAGGTATTTTCAATGATACACTACAAATTACGATATATTATAAGGTATTTTCACTGATACACTGCATATTACGTTATATTATAAGGTATTTTCATTGATAGACTACAATTACCATATATTCTAAGGTATTTTCAATGATACACTGCATATTACGTTATATTATAAGGTATTTTCAATGATACACTGCATATTACGTTATATTATAAGGTATTTTCAATGATACACTGCATATTACATTATATTATAAGGTATTTTCATTGATGCACTACAAATTACCATATATTATAAGGTATTTTCAATGATACACTACAAATTACGTTATATTATAAGGTATTTTCAATGATACACTGCATATTACGTTATATTATAAGGTATTTTCAATGATACACTGCATATTACATTATATTATAAGGTATTTTCATTGATGCACTACAAATTACCATATATTATAAGGTATTTTCAATGATACACTACAAATTACGATATATTATAAGGTATTTTCAATGATACACCGCATATTACGTTATATTATAATGTATTTTCAATGATACACTGCATATTACGTTATATTATAAGGTATTTTCAATGATACACTGCATATTACGTTTTATTATAAGGTATTCTCAATGATACACTGCATATTACGATTTATTATAAGGTATTTTCAATGATAAACTACTATATATTATAAGGTATTTTCAATGATACACTGCATATTACGTTATATTATAAGGTATTTTCAATGATACACTGCATATTACGTTATATTATAAGGTATTTTCAATGATACACTGCATATTACGTTATATTATAAGGTATTTTCATTGATAGACTAGAATTACAATATATTCTAAGGTATTTTCAATGATACACTGCATATTACGTTATATTATAAGGTATTTTCAATGATACACTGCATATTCCGTTTTATTATAAGGTATTTTCGATGATACACTGCATATTACGTTATATTATTAGGTATTTTCAATGATACACTACAAATTACCATATATTATAAGGTATCTTCAATGATACACTGCATATTACGTTTTATTATAAGGTATTTTCAATGATACACTGCATATTACGTTTTATTATAAGGTATTTCCAATGATACACTGCATATTACATTATATTATAAGGTATTTTCATTGATGCACTACATATTACCATATATTATAAGGTATTTTCAATGATACACTACAAATTACGATATATTATAAGGTATTTTCAATGATACACCGCATATTACGTTATATTATAAGGTATTTTCAATGATACACTGCATATTACGTTATATTATTAGGTATTTTCATTGATAGACTACAATTACCATATATTCTAAGGTATTTTCAATGATACACTGCATATTACGTTATATTATAAGGTATTTTCAATGATACACTGCATATTACGTTATATTATAAGGTATTTTCAATGATACACTGCATATTACGTTATATTATAAGGTATTTTCAATGATACACTGCATATTACGTTATATTATAAGGTATTTTCAATGATACACTGCATATTACGTTATATTATATGGTATTTTCAATGATACACTGCATATTACGTTATATTATAAGGTATTTTCAATGATACACTGCATATTACGTTATATTATAAGGTATTTTCAATGATTCACTGCATATTACGTTATATTATAAGGTATTTTCAATGATACACTGCATATTACGTTATATTATAAGGTATTTTCAATGATACACTGCATATTACGTTATATTATAAGGTATTTTCATTGATAGACTAGAATTACAATATATTCTAAGGTATTTTCAATGATACACTGCATATTACGTTAAATTATAAGGTATTTTCAATGATACACTGCATATTCCGTTTTATTATAAGGTATTTTCGATGATACACTGCATATTACGTTATATTATTAGGTATTTTCAATGATACACTACAGATTACGATATATTATAAGGTATTTTCAATGATACACAGCATATTACGTTATATTATAAGGTATTTTCAATGATAAACTACTATATATTATAAGGTATTTTCAATGATAAACTACTATATATTATAAGGTATTTTCAATGATACACTACAAATTACGATATATTATAAGGTATTTTCACTGATACACTGCATATTACGTTATATTATAAGGTATTTTCATTGATAGACTACAATTACCATATATTCTAAGGTATTTTCAATGATACACTGCATATTACGTTATATTATAAGGTATTTTCAATGATACACTGCATATTACGTTATATTATAAGGTATTTTCAATGATACACTGCATATTACATTATATTATAAGGTATTTTCATTGATGCACTACAAATTACCATATATTATAAGGTATTTTCAATGATACACTACAAATTACGTTATATTATAAGGTATTTTCAATGATACACTGCATATTACGTTATATTATAAGGTATTTTCAATGATACACTGCATATTACATTATATTATAAGGTATTTTCAATGATACACTACAAATTACGATATATTATAAGGTATTTTCAATGATACACCGCATATTACGTTATATTATAATGTATTTTCAATGATACACTGCATATTACGTTATATTATAAGGTATTTTCAATGATACACTGCATATTACGTTTTATTATAAGGTATTCTCAATGATACACTGCATATTACGATTTATTATAAGGTATTTTCAATGATAAACTACTATATATTATAAGGTATTTTCAATGATACACTGCATATTACGTTATATTATAAGGTATTTTCAATGATACACTGCATATTACGTTATATTATAAGGTATTTTCAATGATACACTGCATATTACGTTATATTATAAGGTATTTTCATTGATAGACTAGAATTACAATATATTCTAAGGTATTTTCAATGATACACTGCATATTACGTTAAATTATAAGGTATTTTCAATGATACACTGCATATTCCGTTTTATTATAAGGTATTTTCGATGATACACTGCATATTACGTTATATTATTAGGTATTTTCAATGATACACTACAAATTACCATATATTATAAGGTATCTTCAATGATACACTGCATATTACGTTTTATTATAAGGTATTTTCAATGATACACTGCATATTACGTTTTATTATAAGGTATTTTCAATGATACACTGCATATTACGTTATATTATAAGGTATTTTCAATGATACACTGCATATTACGTTATATTATAAGGTATTTTCAATGATAAACTACTATATATTACAAGGTATTTTCAATGATACACTACAAATTACGATATATTATAAGGTATTTTCAATGATACACTGCATATTACGTTATATTATAAGGTATTTTCATTGATACACTACAAATTACCATATATTATAAGGTATTTTCAATGATACACTAAAAAATTTCGATATATTATAAGGTATTTTCGATGATACACTGCATATTACGTTATATTATTAGGTATTTTCAATGATACACTACAAATTACCATATATTATAAGGTATCTTCAATGATACACTGCATATTACGTTTTATTATAAGGTATTTTCAATGATACACTGCATATTACGTTTTATTATAAGGTATTTCCAATGATACACTGCATATTACATTATATTATAAGGTATTTTCATTGATGCACTACAAATTACCATATATTATAAGGTATTTTCAATGATACACTACAAATTACGATATATTATAAGGTATTTTCAATGATACACCGCATATTACGTTATATTATAATGTATTTTCAATGATACACTGCATATTACGTTATATTATTAGGTATTTTCATTGATAGACTACAATTACCATATATTCTAAGGTATTTTCAATGATACACTGCATATTACGTTATATTATAAGGTATTTTCAATGATACACTGCATATTACGTTATATTATAAGGTATTTTCAATGATACACTGCATATTACGTTATATTATAAGGTATTTTCAATGATACACTGCATATTACGTTATATTATAAGGTATTTTCAATGATACACTGCATATTACGTTATATTATAAGGTATTTTCAATGATACACTGCATATTACGTTATATTATAAGGTATTTTCGATGATACACTGCATATTACGTTATATTATAAGGTATTTTCAATGATTCACTGCATATTACGTTATATTATAAGGTATTTTCAATGATACACTGCATATTACGTTATATTATAAGGTATTTTCAATGATACACTGCATATTACGTTATATTATAAGGTATTTTCAATGATACACTGCATATTACGTTATATTATAAGGTATTTTCAATGATACACTGCATATTACGTTATATTATAAGGTATTTTCAATGATAAACTACTATATATTACAAGGTATTTTCAATGATACACTACAAATTACGATATATTATAAGGTATTTTCAATGATACACTGCATATTACGTTATATTATAAGGTATTTTCATTGATACACTACAAATTACCATATATTATAAGGTATTTTCAATGATACACTGCATATTACGTTATATTATAAGGTATTTCCAATGATACACTGCATATTACCATATATTATAAGGTATTTTCAATGATACACTACAAATTACGACATATTATAAGGTATTTTCAATGATACACTGCATATTACTTTATATTATAAGGTATTTTCATTGATACACTACAAATTACGATATATTATAAGGTATTTTCATTGATAGACTACAATTACCATATATTCTAAGGTATTTTCAATGATACACTGCATATTACGTTATATTATAAGGTATTTTCAATGATACACTGCATATTACGTTATATTATAAGGTATTTTCAATGATACACTGCATATTACGTTATATTATAAGGTATTTTCAATGATACACTGCATATTACGTTATATTATAAGGTATTTTCAATGATACACTGCATATTACGTTATATTATAAGGTATTTTCAATGATACACTGCATATTACGTTATATTATAAGGTATTTTTCAATGATACACTGCATATTACGTTATATTATAAGGTATTTTCAATGATACACTGCATATTACGTTATATTATAAGGTATTTTCAATGATACACTGCATATTACGTTATATTATAAGGTATTTTCAATGATTCACTGCATATTACGTTATATTATAAGGTATTTTCAATGATACACTGCATATTACGTTATATTATAAGGTATTTTCAATGATACACTGCATATTACGTTATATTATAAGGTATTTTCAATGATACACTGCATATTACGTTATATTATAAGGTATTTTCAATGATACACTGCATATTACGTTATATTATAAGGTATTTTCAATGATAAACTACTATATATTACAAGGTATTTTCAATGATACACTACAAATTACGATATATTATAAGGTATTTTCAATGATACACTGCATATTACGTTATATTATAAGGTATTTTCATTGATACACTACAAATTACCATATATTATAAGGTATTTTCAATGATACACTAAAAAATTTCGATATATTATAAGGTATTTCCAATGATACACTGCATATTACCATATATTATAAGGTATTTTCAATGATACACTACAAATTACGATATATTATAAGGTATTTTCAATGATACACTGCATATTACTTTATATTATAAGGTATTTTCATTGATACACTACAAATTACGATATATTATAAGGTATTTTCATTGATAGACTACAATTACCATATATTCTAAGGTATTTTCAATGATACACTGCATATTACGTTATATTATAAGGTAATATGCAGTGATACACTGCATATTACGTTATATTATAAGGTATTTTCAGTGATACACTGCATATTACGTTATATTATAAGGTATTTTCAATGATACACTGCATATTACGTTATATTATAAGGTATTTTCAATGATACACTGCATATTACGTTATATTATACGGTATTTTCATTGATACACTACAAATTGCGATATATTATAAGGTATTTTCAATGATACACAGCAGATTACGTTATATTATAAGGTATTTTCAATGATAAACTACTATATATTATAAGGTATTTTCAATGATACACTACAAATTACGATATATTATAAGGTATTTTCACTGATACACTGCATATTACGTTATATTATAAGGTATTTTCATTGATAGACTAGAATTACCATATATTCTAAGGTATTTTCAATGATACACTGCATATTACGTTATATTATAAGGTATTTTCAATGATACACTGCATATTACGTTATATTATAAGGTATTTTCAATGATACACTGCATATTACGTTATATTATAAGGTATTTTCGATGATACACTGCATATTACGTTATATTATTAGGTATTTTCAATGATACACTACAAATTACCATATATTATAAGGGTATCTTCAATGATACACTGCATATTACGTTTTATTATAAGGTATTTTCAATGATACACTGCATATTACGTTTTATTATAAGGTATTTCCAATGATACACTGCATATTACATTATATTATAAGGTATTTTCATTGATGCACTACAAATTACCATATATTATAAGGTATTTTCAATGATACACTACAAATTACGATATATTATAAGGTATTTTCAATGATACACCGCATATTACGTTATATTATAATGTATTTTCAATGATACACTGCATATTACGTTATATTATTAGGTATTTTCATTGATAGACTACAATTACCATATATTCTAAGGTATTTTCAATGATACACTGCATATTACGTTATATTATAAGGTATTTTCAATGATACACTGCATATTACGTTATATTATAAGGTATTTTCAATGATACACTGCATATTACGTTATATTATAAGGTATTTTCAATGATACACTGCATATTACGTTATATTATAAGGTATTTTCAATGATACACTGCATATTACGTTATATTATAAGGTATTTTCAATGATACACTGCATATTACGTTATATTATAAGGTATTTTCAATGATACACTGCATATTACGTTATATTATAAGGTATTTTCAATGATTCACTGCATATTACGTTATATTATAAGGTATTTTCAATGATACACTGCATATTACGTTATATTATAAGGTATTTTCAATGATACACTGCATATTACGTTATATTATAAGGTATTTTCAATGATACACTGCATATTACGTTATATTATAAGGTATTTTCAATGATACACTGCATATTACGTTATATTATAAGGTATTTTTCAATGATAAAATACTATATATTACAAGGTATTTTTCAATGATACACTACAAATTACGATATATTATAAGGTATTTTCAATGATACACTGCATATTACGTTATATTATAAGGTATTTTCATTGATACACTACAAATTACCATATATTATAAGGTATTTTCAATGATACACTAAAAAATTTCGATATATTATAAGGTATTTCCAATGATACACTGCATATTACCATATATTATAAGGTATTTTCAATGATACACTACAAATTACGATATATTATAAGGTATTTTCAATGATACACTGCATATTACTTTATATTATAAGGTATTTTTCATTGATACACTACAAATTACGATATATTATAAGGTATTTTCAATGATACACAGCATATTACGTTATATTATAAGGTATTTTCAATGATAAACTACTATATATTATAAGGTATTTTCAATGATAAACTACTATATATTATAAGGTATTTTCAATGATACACTACAAATTACGATATATTATAAGGTATTTTCACTGATAGACTGCATATTACGTTATATTATAAGGTATTTTCATTGATAGACTACAATTACCATATATTCTAAGGTATTTTCAATGATACACTGCATAT
Organism: Lasioglossum lativentre; assembly: GCA_916610255.1. Taxonomy (NCBI): domain Eukaryota; kingdom Metazoa; phylum Arthropoda; class Insecta; order Hymenoptera; family Halictidae; genus Lasioglossum; species Lasioglossum lativentre. The sequence continues at coordinate 19,807 of CAKAJI010000469.1, forward strand.
TACGTTATATTATAAGGTATTTTCAATGATACACTGCATATTACGTTATATTATAAGGTATTTTCAATGATACACTGCATATTACGTTATATTATAAGGTATTTTCATTGATGCACTACAAATTACCATATATTATAAGGTATTTTCAATGATACACTACAAATTGCGATATATTATAAGGTATTTTCATTGATAGACTAGAATTACCATATATTCTAAGGTATTTTCAATGATACACTGCATATTACGTTATATTATAAGGTATTTTCAGTGATACACTGCATATTACGTTATATTATAAGGTATTTTCAGTGATACACTGCATATTACGTTATATTATAAGGTATTTTCAATGATTACACTGCATATTACGTTATATTATAAGGTAATTTTCAATGATACACTGCATATTACGTTATATTATACGGTATTTTTCATTGATACACTACAAATTGCGATATATTATAAGGTATTTTCAATGATACACAGCAGATTACGTTATATTATAAGGTATTTTCAATGATAAACTACTATATATTATAAGGTATTTTTCAATGATACACTACAAATTACGATATATTATAAGGTATTTTCACTGATACACTGCATATTACGTTATATTATAAGGTATTTTCATTGATAGACTAGAATTACCATATATTCTAAGGTATTTTCAATGATACACTGCATATTACGTTATATTATAAGGTATTTTCAATGATACACTGCATATTACGTTATATTATAAGGTATTTTCAATGATACACTGCATATTACGTTATATTATAAGGTATTTTCAATAATACACTGCATATTACGTTATATTATAAGGTTATTTTCAATGATACACTACAAATTACGATATATTATAAGGTATTTTCAATGATACACCGCATATTACGTTATATTATAATGTATTTTCAATGATACACTGCAATATTACGTTATATTATTAGGTATTTTCATTGATAGACTACAATTACCATATATTCTAAGGTATTTTCAATGATACACTGCATATTACGTTATATTATAAGGTATTTTCAATGATACACTGCATATTACGTTATATTATAAGGTATTTTCAATGATACACTGCATATTACGTTATATTATAAGGTATTTTCAATGATACACTGCATATTACGTTATATTATAAGGTATTTTCAATGATACACTGCATATTACGTTATATTATAAGGTATTTTCAATGATACACTGCATATTACGTTATATTATAAGGTATTTTCAATGATACACTGCATATTACGTTATATTATAAGGTATTTTCAATGATTCACTGCATATTACGTTATATTATAAGGTATTTTCAATGATACACTGCATATTACGTTATATTATAAGGTATTTTCAATGATACACTGCATATTACGTTATATTATAAGGTATTTTCAATGATACACTGCATATTACGTTATATTATAAGGTATTTTCATTGATGCACTACAAATTACCATATATTATAAGGTATTTTTCAATGATACACTACAAATTGCGATATATTATAAGGTATTTTCATTGATAGACTAGAATTACCATATATTCTAAGGTATTTTCAATGATACACTGCATATTACGTTATATTATAAGGTATTTTCAGTGATACACTGCATATTACGTTATATTATAAGGTTATATGCAGTGATACACTGCATATTACGTTATATTATAAGGTATTTTCAATGATACACTGCATATTACGTTATATTATAAGGTATTTTCAATGATACACTGCATATTACGTTTTATTATACGGGTATTTTCATTGATACACTACAAATTGCGATATATTATAAGGTATTTTCAATGATACACAGCAGATTACGTTATATTATAAGGTATTTTCAATGATAAACTACTATATATTATAAGGGTATTTTCAATGATTACACTACAAATTACGATATATTATAAGGGTATTTTCACTGATACACTGCATATTACGTTATATTATAAGGTATTTTCATTGATTAGACTAGAATTACCATATATTCTAAGGTATTTTCAATGATACACTGC
>CAKAJI010000470.1:0-111550 GCA_916610255.1 Lasioglossum lativentre
GATAGATACACTGCATATTACGTTATATCATAAGGTATTTTCAATGATACACTGCATATTACGTTATATTATATGGTGATTTCAATGATACACTGCATATTACGTTATATTTAAGGTATTTTCAATGATACACTGCATATTACGTTATATTATATGGTATTTTCAATGATACACTGCATATTAGCTTATATTATAAGGTATTTTCAATGATACACTGCATATTACGTTATATTATAAGGTATTTTCAATGATACGCTACAAATTACGGTATATCATAAGGTATTTTCAATGTTACACTGCATATTAACGTTATATCATAAGGCATTTGCAATGATAAACTACTATATATTATAAGGTATTTTCAATGATACACTGCAAATATTACGTTACATTATAAGGTATTTTCAATGATACACTGCATATTACGTTATATTATAAGGTATTTTCATTGATACACTACAAATTACCATATATTATAAGGTATTGTCAATGATAGACTGCAAATATTTAGTTATATTATCGGGTATTTTCAATGATACACTGCATATTACGTTATATTTTAGGTATTTTCAATGATACACTGCATATTACGTTATATTATAAGGTATTTTCATTGATACACTACAAATTACCATATATTGTAAGGTATTTTCAATGATACACTGCATATTACGTTTATATTATAAGGGTATTTTCCATGATACACTGCATATTACGTTATATCATAAGGTATTTTCAATGATACACTGCATATTACTTTATATTATAAGCTATTTTCATTGATACACTGCATATTACGTTATATTATAATGTATTTTCAATGATGCACTGCATATTACGTTATATTATAAGGCATTTTCAATGATACACTACAAATTACGATATATTGTAAGGTATTTTCAATGATACACCGCATATTACGTTATATTATAAGGTATTTTCATTGATACACTACAAATTACCATATATTATAAGTTATTATCAATGATACACTGCATATTACGTTATATCATAAGGTATTTTCAATGATACACTGCATATTACGTTATATTATAAGGTGATTTCAATGATACACTGCATATTACGTTATATTATAAGGTATTTTCAATGATACACTGCATATTACGTTATATTATAAGGTATTTTCAATGATACACGGCATATTACGTTATATTATAAGGCATTTTCATTGATACACTGCAAATTACCATATATTATAAGTTTATTATCAATGATACACTGCATATTACGTTATATCATAAGGTATTTTCAATGATACACTGCATATTACGTTATATTATATGGTGATTTCAATGATACACTGCATATTACGTTATATTTAAGGTATTTTCAATGATACACTGCATATTACGTTATATTATATGGTATTTTCAATGATACACTGCATATTACGTTATATTATAAGGTATTTTCAATGATACACTGCATATTACGTTATATTATAAGGTATTTTCAATGATACGCTACAAATTACGGTATATCATAAGGTATTTTCAATGTTACACTGCATATTACGTTATATCATAAGGCATTTGCAATGATAAACTACTATATATTATAAGGTATTTTCAATGATACACTGCAAATATTACGTTACATTATAAGGTATTTTCAATGATACACTGCATATTACGTTATATTATAGGTATTTTCATTGATACACTACAAATTACCATATATTATAAGGTATTGTCAATGATAGACTGCAAATATTTAGTTATATTATCGGGTATTTTCAATGATACACTGCATATTACGTTACATTATAAGGTATTTTCAATGATACACTGCATATTACGTTTATATTATAAGGTATTTTCATTGATACACTACAAATTACCATATATTGTAAGGTATTTTCAATGATACACTGCATATTACGTTATATTATAAGGTATTTTCATGATACACTGCATATTACGTTATATCATAAGGTATTTTCAATGATACACTGCATATTACTTTATATTATAAGCTATTTTCATTGATACACTGCATATTACGTTATATTATAATGTATTTTCAATGATACACTGCATATTACGTTATATTATAAGGCATTTTCAATGATACACTACAAATTACGATATATTCTAAGGTATTTTCAATGATACACCGCATATTACGTTATATTATAAGGTATTTTCAATGATACACTACAAATTACCATATATTATAAGTTATTATCAATGATACACTGCATATTACGTTATATCATAAGGTATTTTCAATGATACACTGCATATTACGTTATATTATAAGGTGATTTCAATGATACACTGCATATTACGTTATATTATAAGGTATTTTCAATGATACACTGCATATTACGTTATATTATAAGGTATTTTCAATGATACACTGCATATTACGTTATATTATAAGGCATTTTCATTGATACACTACAAATTACCATATATTATAAGTTATTATCAATGATACACTGCATATTACGTTATATCATAAGGTATTTTCAATGATACACTGCATATTACGTTATATTATAAGGTGATTTCAATGATACACTGCATATTACGTTATATTTTAAGGTATTTTCAATGATACACTGCATATTACGTTATATTATAAGGTATTTTCAATGATACACTGCATATTACGTTATATTATAAGGTATTTTCAATGATACACTGCATATTACGTTATATTATAAGGTATTTTCAATGATACGCTACAAATTACGGTATATCATAAGGTATTTTCAATGATACACTGCATATTACGTTATATCATAAGGCATTTTCAATGATAAACTACTATATATTATAAGGTATTTTCAATGATTACACTGCAAATATTACGTTACATTATAAGGTATTTTCAATGATACACTGCATATTACGTTATATTATAAGGTATTTTCATTGATACACTACAAATTACCATATATTATAAGGTATTGTCAATGATAGACTGCAAATATTTAGTTATATTATCGGGTATTTTCAATGATACACTGCATATTACGTTATATTTTAAGGTATTTTCAATGATACACTGCATATTACGTTATATTATAAGGTATTTTCATTGATACACTACAAATTACCATATATTGTAAGGTATTTTCAATGATACACTGCATATTACGTTATATTATAAGGTATTTTCCATGATACACTGCATATTACGTTATATCATAAGGTATTTTCAATGATACACTGCATATTACGTTATATTATAAGGTATTTTCATTGATACACTGCATATTACGTTATATTATAATGTATTTTCAATGATGCACTGCATATTACGTTATATTATAAGGCATTTTCAATGATACACTACAAATTACGATATATTCTAAGGTATTTTCAATGATACACCGCATATTACGTTATATTATAAGGTATTTTCATTGATACACTACAAATTACCATATATTATAAGTTATTATCAATGATACACTGCATATTACGTTATATCATAAGGTATTTTCAATGATACACTGCATATTACGTTATATTATAAGGTGATTTCAATGATACACTGCATATTACGTTATATTATAAGGTATTTTCAATGATACACTGCATATTACGTTATATTATAAGGTATTTTCAATGATACACTGCATATTACGTTATATTATATGGCATTTTCATTGATACACTACAAATTACCATATATTATAAGTTATTATCAATGATACACTGCATATTACGTTATATCATAAGGTATTTTCAATGATACACTGCATATTACGTTATATTATAAGGTGATTTCAATGATACACTGCATATTACGTTATATTTTAAGGTATTTTCAATGATACACTGCATATTACGTTATATCATAAGGTATTTTCAATGATACACTGCATATTACGTTATATTATAAGGTGATTTCAATGATACACTGCATATTACGTTATATTATAAGGTATTTTCAATGATACACTGCATATTACGTTATATTATAAGGTATTTTCATTGATACACTACAAATTACCATATATTATAAGTTATTATCAATGATACACTGCATATTACGTTATATCATAAGGTATTTTCAATGATACACTGCATATTACGTTATATTATAAGGTGATTTCAATGATACACTGCATATTACGTTATATTTTAAGGTATTTTCAATGATACACTGCATATTACGTTATATTATAAGGTATTTTCAATGATACACTGCATATTACGTTATATTATAAGGTATTTTCAATGATACACTGCATATTACGTTATATTATAAGGTATTTTCAATGATACGCTACAAATTACGGTATATCATAAGGTATTTTCAATGATACACTGCATATTACGTTATATCATAAGGCATTTTCAATGATAAACTACTATATATTATAAGGTATTTTCAATGATACACTGCAAATATTACGCTACATTATAAGGTATTTTCAATGATACACTGCATATTACGTTATATTATAAGGTATTTTCATTGATACACTACAAATTACCATATATTATAAGGTATTGTCAATGATAGACTGCAAATATTTAGTTATATTATCGGGTATTTTCAATGATACACTGCATATTACGTTATATTTTAAGGTATTTTCAATGATACACTGCATATTACGTTATATTATAAGGTATTTTCATTGATACACTACAAATTACCATATATTGTAAGGTATTTTCAATGATACACTGCATATTACGTTATATTATAAGGTATTTTCCATGATACACTGCATATTACGTTATATCATAAGGTATTTTCAATGATACACTGCATATTACTTTATATTATAAGCTATTTTCATTGATACACTGCATATTACGTTATATTATAATGTATTTTCAATGATGCACTGCATATTACGTTATATTATAAGGCATTTTCAATGATACACTACAACTTACGATATATTCTAAGGTATTTTCAATGATACACCGCATATTACGTTATATTATAAGGTATTTTCATTGATACACTACAAATTACCATATATTATAAGTTATTATCAATGATACACTGCATATTACGTTATATCATAAGGTATTTTCAATGATACACTGCATATTACGTTATATTATAAGGTGATTTCAATGATACACTGCATATTACGTTATATTATAAGGTATTTTCAATGATACACTGCATATTACGTTATATTATAAGGTATTTTCAATGATACACTGCATATTACGTTATATTATAAGGCATTTTCATTGATACACTACAAATTACCATATATTATAAGTTATTATCAATGATACACTGCATATTACGTTATATCATAAGGTATTTTCAATGATACACTGCATATTACGTTATATTATAAGGTGATTTCAATGATACACTGCATATTACGTTATATTTTAAGGTATTTTCAATGATACACTGCATATTACGTTATATTATAAGGCATTTTCAATGATAAACTACTATATATTATAAGGTATTTTCAATGATACACTGCAAATATTACGTTACATTATAAGGTATTTTCAATGATACACTGCATATTACGTTATATTATAAGGTATTTTCATTGATACACTACAAATTACCATATATTATAAGGTATTGTCAATGATAGACTGCAAATATTTAGTTATATTATCGGGTATTTTCAATGATACACTGCATATTACATTATATTATAAGGTATTTTCAATGATACACTGCATGTTACGTTATATTATAAGGTATTTTCAATGATACACTGCATATTACGTTATATTATAAGGTATTTTCAATGATACACTGCATATTACGTTATATTTTAAGGTATTTTCAATGATACACTGCATATTACGTTATATTATAAGGTATTTTCATTGATACACTACAAATTACCATATATTGTAAGGTATTTTCAATGATACACTGCATATTACGTTATATTATAAGGTATTTTCCATGATACACTGCATATTACGTTATATCATAAGGTATTTTCAATGATACACTGCATATTACTTTATATTATAAGCTATTTTCATTGATACACTGCATATTACGTTATATTATAATGTATTTTCAATGATGCACTGCATATTACGTTATATTATAAGGCATTTTCAATGATACACTACAAATTACGATATATTCTAAGGTATTTTCAATGATACACCGCATATTACGTTATATTATAAGGTATTTTCATTGATACACTACAAATTACCATATATTATAAGTTATTATCAATGATACACTGCATATTACGTTATATCATAAGGTATTTTCAATGATACACTGCATATTACGTTATATTATAAGGTGATTTCAATGATACACTGCATATTACGTTATATTATAAGGTATTTTCAATGATACACTGCATATTACGTTATATTATAAGGTATTTTCAATGATACACTGCATATTACGTTATATTATAAGGCATTTTCATTGATACACTACAAATTATCATATATTATAAGTTATTATCAATGATACACTGCATATTACGTTATATCATAAGGTATTTTCAATGATACACTGCATATTACGTTATATTATAAGGTGATTTCAATGATACACTGCATATTACGTTATATTTTAAGGTATTTTCAATGATACACTGCATATTACGTTATATCATAAGGTATTTTCAATGATACACTGCATATTACGTTATATTATAAGGTGATTTCAATGATACACTGCATATTACGTTATATTATAAGGTATTTTCAATGATACACTGCATATTACGTTATATTATAAGGCATTTTCATTGATACACTACAAATTACCATATATTATAAGTTATTATCAATGATACACTGCATATTACGTTATATCATAAGGTATTTTCAATGATACACTGCATATTACGTTATATTATAAGGTGATTTCAATGATACACTGCATATTACGTTATATTTTAAGGTATTTTCAATGATACACTGCATATTACGTTATATTATAAGGTATTTTCAATGATACACTGCATATTACGTTATATTATAAGGTATTTTCAATGATACACTGCATATTACGTTATATTATAAGGTATTTTCAATGATACGCTACAAATTACGGTATATCATAAGGTATTTTCAATGATACACTGCATATTACGTTATATCATAAGGCATTTTCAATGATAAACTACTATATATTATAAGGTATTTTCAATGATACACTGCAAATATTACGTTACATTATAAGGTATTTTCAATGATACACTGCATATTACGTTATATTATAAGGTATTTTCATTGATACACTACAAATTACCATATATTATAAGGTATTGTCAATGATAGACTGCAAATATTTAGTTATATTATCGGGTATTTTCAATGATACACTGCATATTACGTTATATTTTAAGGTATTTTCAATGATACACTGCATATTACGTTATATTATAAGGTATTTTCATTGATACACTACAAATTACCATATATTGTAAGGTATTTTCAATGATACACTGCATATTACGTTATATTATAAGGTATTTTCAATGATACACTGCATATTACGTTATATCATAAGGTATTTTCAATGATACACTGCATATTACTTTATATTATAAGCTATTTTCATTGATACACTGCATATTACGTTATATTATAATGTATTTTCAATGATGCACTGCATATTACGTTATATTATAAGGCATTTTCAATGATACACTACAAATTACGATATATTCTAAGGTATTTTCAATGATACACCGCATATTACGTTATATTATAAGGTATTTTCATTGATACACTACAAATTACCATATATTATAAGTTATTATCAATGATACACTGCATATTACGTTATATCATAAGGTATTTTCAATGATACACTGCATATTACGTTATATTATAAGGTGATTTCAATGATACACTGCATATTACGTTATATTATAAGGTATTTTCAATGATACACTGCATATTACGTTATATTATAAGGTATTTTCAATGATACACTGCATATTACGTTATATTATAAGGCATTTTCATTGATACACTACAAATTACCATATATTATAAGTTATTATCAATGATACACTGCATATTACGTTATATCATAAGGTATTTTCAATGATACACTGCATATTACGTTATATTATAAGGTGATTTCAATGATACACTGCATATTACGTTATATTTTAAGGTATTTTCAATGATACACTGCATATTACGTTATATCATAAGGTATTTTCAATGATACACTGCATATTACGTTATATTATAAGGTGATTTCAATGATACACTGCATATTACGTTATATTATAAGGTATTTTCAATGATACACTGCATATTACGTTATATTATAAGGCATTTTCATTGATACACTACAAATTACCATATATTATAAGTTATTATCAATGATACACTGCATATTACGTTATATCATAAGGTATTTTCAATGATACACTGCATATTACGTTATATTATAAGGTGATTTCAATGATACACTGCATATTACGTTATATTTTAAGGTATTTTCAATGATACACTGCATATTACGTTATATTATAAGGTATTTTCAATGATACACTGCATATTACGTTATATTATAAGGTATTTTCAATGATACACTGCATATTACGTTATATTATAAGGTATTTTCAATGATACGCTACAAATTACGGTATATCATAAGGTATTTTCAATGATACACTGCATATTACGTTATATCATAAGGCATTTTCAATGATAAACTACTATATATTATAAGGTATTTTCAATGATACACTGCAAATATTACGTTACATTATAAGGTATTTTCAATGATACACTGCATATTACGTTATATTATAAGGTATTTTCATTGATACACTACAAATTACCATATATTATAAGGTATTGTCAATGATAGACTGCAAATATTTAGTTATATTATCGGGTATTTTCAATGATACACTGCATATTACGTTATATTTTAAGGTATTTTCAATGATACACTGCATATTACGTTATATTATAAGGTATTTTCATTGATACACTACAAATTACCATATATTGTAAGGTATTTTCAATGATACACTGCATATTACGTTATATTATAAGGTATTTTCCATGATACACTGCATATTACGTTATATCATAAGGTATTTTCAATGATACACTGCATATTACGTTATATTATAAGCTATTTTCATTGATACACTGCATATTACGTTATATTATAATGTATTTTCAATGATGCACTGCATATTACGTTATATTATAAGGCATTTTCAATGATACACTACAAATTACGATATATTCTAAGGTATTTTCAATGATACACCGCATATTACGTTATATTATAAGGTATTTTCATTGATACACTACAAATTACCATATATTATAAGTTATTATCAATGATACACTGCATATTACGTTATATCATAAGGTATTTTCAATGATACACTGCATATTACGTTATATTATAAGGTGATTTCAATGATACACTGCATATTACGTTATATTATAAGGTATTTTCAATGATACACTGCATATTACGTTATATTATAAGGTATTTTCAATGATACACTGCATATTACGTTATATTATAAGGCATTTTCATTGATACACTACAAATTACCATATATTATAAGTTATTATCAATGATACACTGCATATTACGTTATATCATAAGGTATTTTCAATGATACACTGCATATTACGTTATATTATAAGGTGATTTCAATGATACACTGCATATTACGTTATATTTTAAGGTATTTTCAATGATACACTGCATATTACGTTATATCATAAGGCATTTTCAATGATAAACTACTATATATTATAAGGTATTTTCAATGATACACTGCAAATATTACGTTACATTATAAGGTATTTTCAATGATACACTGCATATTACGTTATATTATAAGGTATTTTCATTGATACACTACAAATTACCATATATTATAAGGTATTGTCAATGATAGACTGCAAATATTTAGTTATATTATCGGGTATTTTCAATGATACACTGCATATTACATTATATTATAAGGTATTTTCAATGATACACTGCATGTTACGTTATATTATAAGGTATTTTCAATGATACACTGCATATTACGTTATATTATAAGGTATTTTCAATGATACACTGCATATTACGTTATATTATAAGGTATTTTCATTGATACACTACAAATTACCATATATTGTAAGGTATTTTCAATGATACACTGCATATTACGTTATATTATAAGGTATTTTCCATGATACACTGCATATTACGTTATATCATAAGGTATTTTCAATGATACACTGCAAATATTACGTTACATTATAAAGTATTTTCAATGATACACTGCATATGACGTTATATTATAAGGTATTTTCATTGATACACTACAAATTACCATATATTATAAGTTATTATCAATGATACACTGCATATTACGTTATATCATAAGGTATTTTCAATGATACACTGCATATTACGTTATATTATAAGGTGATTTCAATGATACACTGCATATTACGTTATATTTTAAGGTATTTTCAATGATACACTGCATATTACGTTATATTATAAGGTATTTTCAATGATACACTGCATATTACGTTATATTATAAGGTATTTTCAATGATACACTGCATATTACGTTATATTATAAGCTATTTTCATTGATACACTGCATATTACGTTATATTATAAGGTATTTTCCATGATACACTGCATATTACGTTATATCATAAGGTATTTTCAATGATACACTGCATATTACTTTATATTATAAGCTATTTTCATTGATACACTGCATATTACGTTATATTATAATGTATTTTCAATGATGCACTGCATATTACGTTATATTATAAGGCATTTTCAATGATACACTACAAATTACGATATATTCTAAGGTATTTTCAATGATACACCGCATATTACGTTATATTATAAGGTATTTTCATTGATACACTACAAATTACCATATATTGTAAGGTATTTTCAATGATACACTGCATATTACGTTATATTATAAGGTATTTTCAATGATACACTGCATATTACGTTATATCATAAGGTATTTTCAATGATACACTGCAAATATTACGTTACATTATAAGGTATTTTCAATGATACACTGCATATTACGTTATATTATAAGGTATTTTCATTGATACACTACAAATTACCATATATTATAAGGTATTGTCAATGATAGACTGCAAATATTTAGTTATATTATCGGGTATTTTCAATGATACACTGCATATTACATTATATTATAAGGTATTTTCAATGATACACTGCATGTTACGTTATATTATAAGGTATTTTCAATGATACACTGCATATTACGTTATATTATAAGGTATTTTCAATGATACACTGCATATTACGTTATATTATAAGGTATTTTCATTGATACACTACAAATTACCATATATTATAAGTTATTATCAATGATACACTGCATATTACGTTATATTATAAGGTATTTTCAATGATACACTGCATATTACGTTATATTATAAGGTATTTTCAATGATACACTGCATATTACTTTATATTATAAGGTATTTTCAATGATACACTGCATATTACGTTATATTATAAGGTATTTTCATTGATACACTACAAATTACAATATATTGTAAGGTATTTTCAATGATACACTGCATATTACGTTATATTATAAGGTATTTTCAATGATACACTACAAATTACGATATATTGTAAGGTATTTTCAATGATACACTGCATATTACGTTATATTATAAGGTATTTTCAATGATACACTGCATATTACGTTATATTATAAGGTATTTTCAATGATACACTGCATATTACGTTATATTATAAGGTATTTTCGTTGATACACTACAAATTACCATATATTATAAGGTATTTTCAATGATACACTGCATATTACGTTATATTATAAGGTATTTTCCATGATACACTGCATATTACGTTATATCATAAGGTATTTTCAATGATACACTGCATATTACGTTATATTATAAGCTATTTTCATTGATACACTGCATATTACGTTATATTATAATGTATTTTCAATGATGCACTGCATATTACGTTATATTATAAGGCATTTTCATTGATACACTACAAATTACCATATATTATAAGTTATTATCAATGATACACTGCATATTACGTTATATTATAAGGTATTTTCCATGATACACTGCATATTACGTTATATTATAAGCTATTTTCATTGATACACTGCATATTACGTTATATTATAATGTATTTTCAATGATGCACTGCATATTACGTTATATTATAAGGCATTTTCAATGATACACTACAAATTACGATATATTCTAAGGTATTTTCAATGATACACCGCATATTACGTTATATTATAAGGTATTTTCATTGATACACTACAAATTACCATATATTATAAGTTATTATCAATGATACACTGCATATTACGTTATATCATAAGGTATTTTCAATGATACACTGCATATTACGTTATATTATAAGGTATTTTCAATGATACACTGCATATTACGTTATATTATAAGGTATTTTCAATGATACACTGCATATTACATTATATTATAAGGTATTTTCAATGATACACTGCATATTACGTTATATCATAAGGTATTTTCAATGATACACTGCAAATATTACGTTACATTATAAGGTATTTTCAATGATACACTGCATATTACGTTATATTATAAGGTATTTTCATTGATACACTACAAATTACCATATATTATAAGGTATTGTCAATGATAGACTGCAAATATTTAGTTATATTATCGGGTATTTTCAATGATACACTGCATATTACATTATATTATAAGGTATTTTCAATGATACACTGCATATTACGTTATATTATAAGGTATTTTCAATGATACACTGCATATTACGTTATATTATAAGGTATTTTCATTGATACACTACAAATTTCCATATATTGTAAGGTATTTTCAATGATACACTGCATATTACGTTATATTATAAGGCATTTTCAATGATACACTGCATATTACGTTATATTATAAGGTGATTTCAATGATACACTGCATATTACGTTATATTATAAGGTGATTTCAATGATACACTGCATATTACGTTATATTATAAGGTATTTTCAATGATACACTGCATATTACATTATATTATAAGGTATTTTCAATGAAACACTGCATATTGCGTTATATTATAAGGTATGTTCAATGACACACTGCATATTACATTATATTATAAGGTATTTTCAATGATACACTGCATATTACGTTATATTATAAGGTATTTTCAATGATAGACTGCAAATATTACGTTATATTATAAGGTATTCTCAATGATACACTGCATATTACATTATATTATAAAGTAATTTCTATGATACACTGCATATTACATTATTTTATAAGGTATTTTCAATGATACACTGCATTTTACATTATATTATATGGTATTTCCAAAGATACACTGCATATTACGTTATATTACAAGGTATTTTCAATGATAGACTGCAAATATTACGTTATATTATAAGGTATTTCCAATGATAGACTGCAAATATTACGTTATATTATAAGGTATACTCAATGATACACTGCATATTACATTATTTTATAAGGTATTTTCAATGATAGACTGCATATCACGTTATATTATACGGTATTTTCAATGATACACTGCATATTACATTGTATTATTAGGTATTTTCAATGAAACACTGCATATTACGTTATATTATAAGGTATTTTCAATGATAGACTGCAAATATTACGTTATATTATAAGGTATACTCAATGATACACTGCATATTACGTTATATTATAAGGTATTTTCAATGATAGACTGCATATCACGTTATATTATACGGTATTTTCAATGATACACTACATATTACATTATATTATTAGGTATTTTCAATGAAACACTGCATATTACGTTATATTATAAGGTATGTTCAATGACACACTGCATATTACATTATTTTATAATGTATTTTCAATGATACACTGCATATTACGTTATATTATAAGGTGATTTCAATGATACACTGCATATTACGTTATATTATAAGGTATTTTCAATGATAGACTGCAAATATTTCGTTATATTATAAGGTATTCTCAATGATACACTGCATATTACATTATATTATAAAGTAATTTCTATGATACACTGCATATTACATTATTTTATAAGGTATTTTCAATGATACACTGCATTTTACATTATATTATATGGTATTTCCAATGATACACTGCATATTACGTTATATTACAAGGTATTTTCAATGATAGACTGCAAATATTACGTTATATTATAAGGTATTTCCAATGATAGACTGCAAATATTACGTTATATTATAAGGTATACTCAATGATACACTGCATATTACATTATTTTATTAGGTATTTTCAATGATTCACTGCATATTACATTATATTATAAGGTATGTTCAATGATACACTGCATATTACGTTATATTATAAGGTATTTTCAATGATAGACTGCAAATATTACGTTATATTGTACGGTATTTTCAATGATACACTGTATATTACGTTATATTATATGGTATTTTCAATGATACACTGCATATTACATTATATTATAAAGTAATTTCTATGATACACTGCATATTACATTATTTTATAAGGTATTTTCAATGATACACTGCATATTACGTTATATTGTAAGGTATTTTCAATGATACACTGCATTTTACGTTATATTATAAGGTATTTTCAATGATACACTGCATATTACATTATATTATAAGGTATTTTCAATGGTACACTGCATATTACATTATATTATAAGGTATTTTCAATGATAGACTGCATATCACGTTATATTATACGGTATTTTCAATGATACAGTTCATATTACGATATATTATAAGGTATTTTCAATGATAGACTGCAAATATTACGTTATATTATAAGGTATTCTCAATGATACACTGCATATTACATTACATTATAAGGTATTTTCAATGATACACTGCATATTACATTACATTATAAGGTATTTTCAATGATACACTGCATATTACGTTATATTATAAGATATTTTCAATGATAGACTGCATATTGCTATATATTATAAGATATTTTCAATGATACTCTGTATATTACGTTATATTATATGGTATTTTCAATGATTCACTGCATATTACATTATATTATAAGGTATTTTCAATGATACACTGCATATTACGTTATATTATAAGGTGATTTCAATGATACACTGCATATTACGTTATATTTTAAGGTATTTTCAATGATACACTGCATATTACGTTATATTATAAGGTATTTTCAATGACACACTGCATATTACATTATATTATAAGGTATTTTCATTGATACACTACAAATTACCATATATTGTAAGGTATTTTCAATGATACACTGCATATTACGTTATATTATAAGGTATTTTCATTGATACACTACAAATTACCATATATTATAAGGTATTGTCAATGATAGACTGCAAATATTTAGTTATATTATCGGGTATTTTCAATGATACACTGCATATTACATTATATTATAAGGTATTTTCAATGATACACTGCATGTTACGTTATATTATAAGGTATTTTCAATGATACACTGCATATTACGTTATATTATAAGGTATTTTCAATGATACACTGCATATTACGTTATATTATAAGGTATTTTCATTGATACACTACAAATTACCATATATTATAAGTTATTATCAATGATACACTGCATATTACGTTATATCATAAGGTATTTTCAATGATACACTGCATATTACGTTATATTATAAGCTATTTTCATTGATACACTGCATATTACGTTATATGATAAGGTATTTTCAATGATACACTGCATATTACGTTATATTATAAGGTATTTTCAATGATACACTGCATATTACGTTATATTATAAGGTATTTTCGTTGATACACTACAAATTACCATATATTATAAGGTATTATCAATGATACACTGCATATTACGTTATATTATAAGGTATTTTCCATGATACACTGCATATTACGTTATATCATAAGGTATTTTCAATGATACACTGCATATTACGTTATATTATAAGCTATTTTCATTGATACACTGCATATTACGTTATATTATAATGTATTTTCAATGATGCACTGCATATTACGTTATATTATAAGGCATTTTCATTGATACACTACAAATTACCATATATTATAAGTTATTATCAATGATACACTGCATATTAAGTTATATTATAAGGTATTTTCCATGATACACTGCATATTACGTTATATTATAAGCTATTTTCATTGATACACTGCATATTACGTTATATTATAATGTATTTTCAATGATGCACTGCATATTACGTTATATTATAAGGCATTTTCAATGATACACTACAAATTACGATATATTCTAAGGTATTTTCAATGATACACCGCATATTACGTTATATTATAAGGTATTTTCATTGATACACTACAAATTACCATATATTATAAGTTATTATCAATGATACACTGCATATTACGTTATATCATAAGGTATTTTCAATGATACACTGCATATTACGTTATATTATAAGGTGATTTCAATGATACACTGCATATTACGTTATATTATAAGGTATTTTCAATGATACACTGCATATTACATTATATTATAAGGTATTTTCCATGATACACTGCATATTACGTTATATCATAAGGTATTTTCAATGATACACTGCAAATATTACGTTACATTATAAGGTATTTTCAATGATACACTGCATATTACGTTATATTATAAGGTATTTTCCATGATACACTGCATATTACGTTATATCATAAGGTATTTTCAATGATACACTGCAAATATTACGTTACATTATAAAGTATTTTCAATGATACACTGCATATGACGTTATATTATAAGGTATTTTCATTGATACACTACAAATTACCATATATTATAAGTTATTATCAATGATACACTGCATATTACGTTATATCATAAGGTATTTTCAATGATACACTGCATATTACGTTATATTATAAGGTGATTTCAATGATACACTGCATATTACGTTATATTTTAAGGTATTTTCAATGATACACTGCATATTACGTTATATGATAAGGTATTTTCAATGATACACTGCATATTACGTTATATTATAAGGTATTTTCAATGATACACTGCATATTACGTTATATTATAAGCTATTTTCATTGATACACTGCATATTACGTTATATTATAATGTATTTTCCATGATACACTGCATATTACGTTATATCATAAGGTATTTTCAATGATACACTGCATATTACTTTATATTATAAGCTATTTTCATTGATACACTGCATATTACGTTATATTATAATGTATTTTCAATGATGCACTGCATATTACGTTATATTATAAGGCATTTTCAATGATACACTACAAATTACGATATATTCTAAGGTATTTTCAATGATACACCGCATATTACGTTATATTATAAGGTATTTTCATTGATACACTACAAATTACCATATATTGTAAGGTATTTTCAATGATACACTGCATATTACGTTATATTATAAGGTATTTTCAATGATACACTGCATATTACGTTATATCATAAGGTATTTTCAATGATACACTGCAAATATTACGTTACATTATAAGGTATTTTCAATGATACACTGCATATTACGTTATATTATAAGGTATTTTCATTGATACACTACAAATTACCATATATTATAAGGTATTGTCAATGATAGACTGCAAATATTTAGTTATATTATCGGGTATTTTCAATGATACACTGCATTTTAGATTATATTATAAGGTATTTTCAATGATACACTGCATGTTACGTTATATTATAAGGTATTTGCAATGATACACTGCATACTGCGTTATATTATAAGGTATTTTCAATGATACACTGCATATTACGTTATATTATAAGGTATTTTCATTGATACACTACAAATTACCATATATTATAAGTTATTATCAATGATACACTGCATATTACGTTATATCATAAGGTATTTTCAATGATACACTGCATATTACGTTATATTATAAGGTGATTTCAATGATACACTGCATATTACTTTATATTATAAGGTATTTTCAATGATACACTGCATATTACGTTATATTATAAGGTATTTTCATTGATACACTACAAATTACCATATATTGTAAGGTATTTTCAATGATACACTGCATATTACGTTATATTATAAGGTATTTTCAATGATACACTACAAATTACGATATATTGTAAGGTATTTTCAATGATACACTGCATATTACGTTATATGATAAGGTATTTTCAATGATACACTGCATATTACGTTATATTATAAGGTATTTTCAATGATACACTGCATATTACGTTATATTATAAGGTATTTTCGTTGATACACTACAAATTACCATATATTATAAGGTATTATCAATGATACACTGCATATTACGTTATATTATAAGGTATTTTCCATGATACACTGCATATTACGTTATATCATAAGGTATTTTCAATGATACACTGCATATTACGTTATATTATAAGCTATTTTCATTGATACACTGCATATTACGTTATATTATAATGTATTTTCAATGATGCACTGCATATTACGTTATATTATAAGGCATTTTCATTGATACACTACAAATTACCATATATTATAAGTTATTATCAATGATACACTGCATATTACGTTATATTATAAGGTATTTTCCATGATACACTGCATATTACGTTATATTATAAGCTATTTTCATTGATACACTGCATATTACGTTATATTATAATGTATTTTCAATGATGCACTGCATATTACGTTATATTATAAGGCATTTTCAATAATACACTACAAATTACGATATATTCTAAGGTATTTTCAATGATACACCGCATATTACGTTATATTATAAGGTATTTTCATTGATACACTACAAATTACCATATATTATAAGTTATTATCAATGATACACTGCATATTACGTTATATCATAAGGTATTTTCAATGATACACTGCATATTACGTTATATTATAAGGTATTTTCAATGATACACTGCATATTACGTTATATTTTAAGGTATTTTCAATGATACACTGCATATTACGTTATATTATAAGGTATTTTCAATGATACACTGCATATTACGTTATATTATAAGGTATTTTCAATGATACACTGCATATTACGTTATATTATAAGCTATTTTCATTGATACACTGCATATTACGTTATATTATAATGTATTTTCCATGATACACTGCATATTACGTTATATCATAAGGTATTTTCAATGATACACTGCATATTACGTTATATTATAAGCTATTTTCATTGATACACTGCATATTACGTTATATTATAATGTATTTTCAATGATGCACTGCATATTACGTTATATTATAAGGCATTTTCAATGATACACTACAAATTACGATATATTGTAAGGTATTTTCAATGATACACCGCATATTACGTTATATTATAAGGTATTTTCATTGATACACTACAAATTACCATATATTGTAAGGTATTTTCAATGATACACTGCATATTACGTTATATTATAAGGTATTTTCAATGATACACTGCATATTACGTTATATTATAAGGTATTTTCAATGATACACTGCAAATATTACGTTACATTATAAGGTATTTTCAATGATACACTGCATATTACGTTATATTATAAGGTATTTTCATTGATACACTACAAATTACCATATATTATAAGGTATTGTCAATGATAGACTGCAAATATTTAGTTATATTATCGGGTATTTTCAATGATACACTGCATTTTAGATTATATTATAAGGTATTTTCAATGATACACTGCATGTTACGTTATATTATAAGGTATTTGCAATGATACACTGCATATTACGTTATATTATAAGGTATTTTCAATGATACACTGCATATTACGTTATATTATAAGGTATTTTCATTGATACACTACAAATTACCATATATTATAAGTTATTATCAATGATACACTGCATATTACGTTATATCATAAGGTATTTTCAATGATACACTGCATATTACGTTATATTATAAGGTGTTTTCAATGATACACTGCATATTACTTTATATTATAAGGTATTTTCAATGATACACTGCATATTACGTTATATTATAAGGTATTTTCATTGATACACTACAAATTACAATATATTGTAAGGTATTTTCAATGATACACTGCATATTACGTTATATTATAAGGTATTTTCAATGATACACTACAAATTACGATATATTGTAAGGTATTTTCAATGATACACTGCATATTACGTTATATGATAAGGTATTTTCAATGATACACTGCATATTACGTTATATTATAAGGTATTTTCAATGATACACTGCATATTACGTTATATTATAAGGTATTTTCGTTGATACACTACAAATTACCATATATTATAAGGTATTATCAATGATACACTGCATATTACGTTATATTATAAGGTATTTTCCATGATACACTGCATATTACGATATATCATAAGGTATTTTCAATGATACACTGCATATTACGTTATATTATAAGCTATTTTCATTGATACACTGCATATTACGTTATATTATAATGTATTTTCAATGATGCACTGCATATTACGTTATATTATAAGGCATTTTCATTGATACACTACAAATTACCATATATTATAAGTTATTATCAATGATACACTGCATATTACGTTATATTATAAGGTATTTTCCATGATACACTGCATATTACGTTATATTATAAGCTATTTTCATTGATACACTGCATATTACGTTATATTATAATGTATTTTCAATGATGCACTGCATATTACGTTATATTATAAGGCATTTTCAATAATACACTACAAATTACGATATATTCTAAGGTATTTTCAATGATACACCGCATATTACGTTATATTATAAGGTATTTTCATTGATACACTACAAATTACCATATATTATAAGTTATTATCAATGATACACTGCATATTACGTTATATCATAAGGTATTTTCAATGATACACTGCATATTACGTTATATTATAAGGTATTTTCAATGATACACTGCATATTACGTTATATTATAAGGTATTTTCAATGATACACTGCATATTACATTATATTATAAGGTATTTTCCATGATACACTGCATATTACGTTATATCATAAGGTATTTTCAATGATACACTGCAAATATTACGTTACATTATAAGGTATTTTCAATGATACACTGCATATTACGTTATATTATAAGGTATTTTCATTGATATACTACAAATTACCATATATTATAAGGTATTGTCAATGATAGACTGCAAATATTTAGTTATATTATCGGGTATTTTCAATGATACACTGCATATTACATTATATTATAAGGTATTTTCAATGATACACTGCATATTACGTTATATTATAAGGTATTTTCAATGATACACTGCATATTACGTTATATTATAAGGTATTTTCATTGATACACTACAAATTTCCATATATTGTAAGGTATTTTCAATGATACACTGCATATTACGTTATATTATAAGGCATTTTCAATGATACACTGCATATTACGTTATATTATAAGGTGATTTCAATGATACACTGCATATTACGTTATATTATAAGGTGATTTCAATGATACACTGCATATTACGTTATATTATAAGGTATTTTCAATGATACACTGCATATTACATTATATTATAAGGTATTTTCAATGAAACACTGCATATTGCGTTATATTATAAGGTATGTTCAATGACACACTGCATATTACATTATATTATAAGGTATTTTCAATGATACCCTGCATATTACGTTATATTATAAGGTATTTTCAATGATAGACTGCAAATATTTCGTTATATTATAAGGTATTCTCAATGATACACTGCATATTACATTATATTATAAAGTAATTTCTATGATACACTGCATATTACATTATTTTATAAGGTATTTTCAATGATACACTGCATTTTACATTATATTATATGGTATTTCCAAAGATACACTGCATATTACGTTATATTACAAGGTATTTTCAATGATAGACTGCAAATATTACGTTATATTATAAGGTATTTCCAATGATAGACTGCATATCACGTTATATTATACGGTATTTTCAATGATACACTACATATTACATTATATTATTAGGTATTTTCAATGAAACACTGCATATTACGTTATATTATAAGGTATGTTCAATGACACACTGCATATTACATTATTTTATAATGTATTTTCAATGATACACTGCATATTACGTTATATTATAAGGTGATTTCAATGATACACTGCATATTACGTTATATTATAAGGTATTTTCAATGATAGACTGCAAATATTTCGTTATATTATAAGGTATTTTCAATGATACACTGCATTTTACATTATATTATATGGTATTTCCAATGATACACTGCATATTACGTTATATTACAAGGTATTTTCAATGATAGACTGCAAATATTACGTTATATTATAAGGTATTTCCAATGATAGACTGCAAATATTACGTTATATTATAAGGTATACTCAATGATACACTGCATATTACATTATTTTATTAGGTATTTTCAATGATTCACTGCATATTACATTATATTATAAGGTATGTTCAATGATACACTGCATATTACGTTATATTATAAGGTATTTTCAATGATAGACTGCAAATATTACGTTATATTGTACGGTATTTTCAATGATACACTGTATATTACGTTATATTATATGGTATTTTCAATGATACACTGCATATTACATTATATTATAAAGTAATTTCTATGATACACTGCATATTACATTATTTTATAAGGTATTTTCAATGATACACTGCATATTACGTTATATTGTAAGGTATTTTCAATGATACACTGCATATTACGTTATATTATAAGGTATTTTCAATGATACACTGCATATTACATTATATTATAAGGTATTTTCAATGATACACTGCATATTACATTATATTATAAGGTATTTTCAATGATAGACTGCATATCACGTTATATTATACGGTATTTTCAATGATACAGTTCATATTACGATATATTATAAGGTATTTTCAATGATAGACTGCAAATATTACGTTATATTATAAGGTATTCTCAATGATACACTGCATATTACATTACATTATAAGGTATTTTCAATGATACACTGCATATTACATTACATTATAAGGTATTTTCAATGATACACTGCATATTACGTTATATTATAAGATATTTTCAATGATAGACTGCATATTGCTATATATTATAAGATATTTTCAATGATACTCTGTATATTACGTTATATCATAAGGTATTTTCAATGATACACTGCATATTACGTTATATTATAAGGTGATTTCAATGATACACTGCATATTACGTTATATTATAAGGTATTTTCAATGATACACTGCATATTACATTATATTATAAGGTATTTTCCATGATACACTGCATATTACGTTATATCATAAGGTATTTTCAATGATACACTGCAAATATTACGTTACATTATAAGGTATTTTCAATGATACACTGCATATTACGTTATATTATAAGGTATTTTCATTGATATACTACAAATTACCATATATTATAAGGTATTGTCAATGATAGACTGCAAATATTTAGTTATATTATCGGGTATTTTCAATGATACACTGCATATTACATTATATTATAAGGTATTTTCAATGATACACTGCATATTACGTTATATTATAAGGTATTTTCAATGATACACTGCATATTACGTTATATTATAAGGTATTTTCATTGATACACTACAAATTTCCATATATTGTAAGGTATTTTCAATGATACACTGCATATTACGTTATATTATAAGGCATTTTCAATGATACACTGCATATTACGTTATATTATAAGGTGATTTCAATGATACACTGCATATTACGTTATATTATAAGGTATTTTCAATGATACACTGCATATTACGTTATATTATAAGGTATTTTCAATGATACACTGCATATTACATTATATTATAAGGTATTTTCAATGAAACACTGCATATTGCGTT
Source organism: Lasioglossum lativentre (assembly GCA_916610255.1). Lineage (NCBI taxonomy): Eukaryota > Metazoa > Arthropoda > Insecta > Hymenoptera > Halictidae > Lasioglossum > Lasioglossum lativentre. The sequence goes on from CAKAJI010000470.1 coordinate 23,969, forward strand.
ATATTATAAGGTATGTTCAATGACACACTGCATATTACATTATATTATAAGGTATTTTCAATGATACCCTGCATATTACGTTATATTATAAGGTATTTTCAATGATAGACTGCAAATATTACGTTATATTATAAGGTATTCTCAATGATACACTGCATATTACATTATATTATAAAGTAATTTCTATGATACACTGCATATTACATTATTTTATAAGGTATTTTCAATGATACACTGCATTTTACATTATATTATATGGTATTTCCAAAGATACACTGCATATTACGTTATATTACAAGGTATTTTCAATGATAGACTGCAAATATTACGTTATATTATAAGGTATTTCCAATGATAGACTGCAAATATTACGTTATATTATAAGGTATACTCAATGATACACTGCATATTACATTATTTTATAAGGTATTTTCAATGATAGACTGCATATCACGTTATATTATACGGTATTTTCAATGATACACTACATATTACATTGTATTATTAGGTATTTTCAATGATACACTGCATATTACGTTATATTATAAGGTATTTTCAATGATAGACTGCAAATATTACGTTATATTATAAGGTATACTCAATGATACACTGCATATTACGTTATATTATAAGGTATTTTCAATGATAGACTGCATATCACGTTATATTATACGGTATTTTCAATGATACACTACATATTACATTATATTATTAGGTATTTTCAATGAAACACTGCATATTACGTTATATTATAAGGTATGTTCAATGACACACTGCATATTACATTATTTTATAAGGTATTTTCAATGATACACTGCATATTACGTTATATTATAAGGTATTTTCAATGATACACTGCATATTACGTTATATTATAAGGTATTTTCAATGATAGACTGCAAATATTTCGTTATATTATAAGGTATTCTCAATGATACACTGCATATTACATTATATTATAAAGTAATTTCTATGATACACTGCATATTACATTATTTTATAAGGTATTTTCAATGATACACTGCATTTTACATTATATTATATGGTATTTCCAATGATACACTGCATATTACGTTATATTACAAGGTATTTTCAATGATAGACTGCAAATATTACGTTATATTATAAGGTATTTCCAATGATAGACTGCAAATATTACGTTATATTATAAGGTATACTCAATGATACACTGCATATTACGTTATATTATATGGTATTTTCAATGATACACTGCATATTACATTATATTATAAAGTAATTTCTATGATACACTGCATATTACATTATTTTATAAGGTATTTTCAATGATACACTGCATATTACGTTATATTGTAAGGTATTTTCAATGATACACTGCATTTTACGTTATATTATAAGGTATTTTCAATGATACACTGCATATTACATTATATTATAAGGTATTTTCAATGGTACACTGCATATTACATTATATTATAAGGTATTTTCAATGATAGACTGCATATCACGTTATATTATACGGTATTTTCAATGATACAGTTCATATTACGATATATTATAACTTATTTTCAATGATAGACTGCAAATATTACGTTATATTATAAGGTATTCTCAATGATACACTGCATATTACATTACATTATAAGGTATTTTCAATGATACACTGCATATTACATTACATTATAAGGTATTTTCAATGATACACTGCATATTACGTTATATTATAAGATATTTTCAATGATAGACTGCAAATATTACGTTATATTATAAGGTATACTCAATGATACACTGCATATTACGTTATATTATAAGGTATTTTCAATGATAGACTGCATATCACGTTATATTATACGGTATTTTCAATGATACACTACATATTACATTATATTATTAGGTATTTTCAATGAAACACTGCATATTACGTTATATTATAAGGTATGTTCAATGACACACTGCATATTACATTATTTTATAAGGTATTTTCAATGATACACTGCATATTACGTTATATTATAAGGTGATTTCAATGATACACTGCATATTACGTTATATTATAAGGTATTTTCAATGATAGACTGCAAATATTACGTTATATTATAAGGTATTCTCAATGATACACTGCATATTACATTATATTATAAAGTAATTTCTATGATACACTGCATATTACATTATTTTATAAGGTATTTTCAATGATACACTGCATTTTACATTATATTATATGGTATTTCCAATGATACACTGCATATTACGTTATATTACAAGGTATTTTCAATGATAGACTGCAAATATTACGTTATATTATAAGGTATTTCCAATGATAGACTGCAAATATTACGTTATATTATAAGGTATACTCAATGATACACTGCATATTACATTATTTTATTAGGTATTTTCAATGATTCACTGCATATTACATTATATTATAAGGTATGTTCAATGATACACTGCATATTACGTTATATTATAAGGTATTTTCAATGATAGACTGCAAATATTACGTTATATTGTACGGTATTTTCAATGATACACTGTATATTACGTTATATTATATGGTATTTTCAATGATACACTGCATATTACATTATATTATAAAGTAATTTCTATGATACACTGCATATTACATTATTTTATAAGGTATTTTCAATGATACACTGCATATTACGTTATATTGTAAGGTATTTTCAATGATACACTGCATATTACGTTATATTATAAGGTATTTTCAATGATACACTGCATATTACATTATATTATAAGGTATTTTCAATGGTACACTGCATATTACATTATATTATAAGGTATTTTCAATGATAGACTGCATATCACGTTATATTATACGGTATTTTCAATGATACAGTTCATATTACGATATATTATAAGGTATTTTCAATGATAGACTGCAAATATTACGTTATATTATAAGGTATTCTCAATGATACACTGCATATTACATTACATTATAAGGTATTTTCAATGATACACTGCATATTACATTACATTATAAGGTATTTTCAATGATACACTGCATATTACGTTATATTATAAGATATTTTCAATGATAGACTGCATATTGCTATATATTATAAGATATTTTCAATGATACTCTGTATATTACGTTATATTATAAGGTATTTTCAATGATTCACTGCATATTACATTATATTATAAGGTATTTTCAATGATACACTGCATATTACGTTATATTATAAGGTGATTTCAATGATACACTGCATATTACGTTATATTTTAAGGTATTTTCAATGATACACTGCATATTACGTTATATTATAAGGTATTTTCAATGACACACTGCATATTACATTATATTATAAGGTATTTTCAATGATACACTGCATATTACGTTATATTATAAGGTATTTTCAATGATACGCTACAAATTACGATATATCATAAGGTATTTTCAATGATACACTGCATATTACGTTATATCATAAGGCATTTTCAATGATAAACTACTATATATTATAAGGTATTTTCAATGATACACTGCAAATATTACGTTACATTATAAGGTATTTTCAATGATACACTGCATATTACGTTATATTATAAGGTATTTTCATTGATACACTACAAATTACCATATATTATAAGGTATTGTCAATGATAGACTGCAAATATTTAGTTATATTATCGGGTATTTTCAATGATACACTGCATATTACATTATATTATAAGGTATACTCAATGATACACTGCATATTACATTATTTTATAAGGTATTTTCAATGATACACTGTATATTACGTTATATTATATGGTATTTTCAATGATACACTGCACATTACATTGTATTATAAGGTATTTTCAATGATACACTGCATCTTACGTTATATTATAATGTTTTTTCAATGATACACTGCATATTACGTTATATTATAAGGTATTTTTAATGATACACTGCATATTAGGATATGTTATAAGGTATTTTCAATGATACACTGCATATTACGTTATATTATAAGGTATTTCCAATGATAGACTGCAAATATTACGTTATATTATAAGGTATACTCAATGATACACTGCATATTACATTATATTATAAGGTATTTTCAATGATACACTGCATATTACGTTATATTATAAGGTATTTTCAATGATACACTGCAAATATTACGTTGTACTATATGGTATTTTCAATGATAGACTGCATATTACGTTATATTGTAAGGTATTTTCAATGATACACTGCATTTTACGTTATATTATAAGGTATTTTCAATGATACACTGCATATTACATTATATTATAAGGTATTTTCAATGGTACACTGCATATTACATTATATTATAAGGTATTTTCAATGATAGACTGCATATCACGTTATATTATACGGTATTTTCAATGATACAGTTCATATTACGATATATTATAAGGTATTTTCAATGATAGACTGCAAATATTACGTTATATTATAAGGTATTCTCAATGATACACTGCATATTACATTACATTATAAGGTATTTTCAATGATACACTGCATATTACATTACATTATAAGGTATTTTCAATGATACACTGCATATTACGTTATATTATAAGATATTTTCAATGATAGACTGCATATTGCTATATATTATAAGATATTTTCAATGATACTCTGTATATTACGTTATATTATAAGGTATTTTCAATGATACACTGCATATTACATTATATTATAAGGTATTTTCAATGATACACTGCATATTACGTTATATTATAAGGTGATTTCAATGATACACTGCATATTACGTTATATTTTAAGGTATTTTCAATGATACACTGCATATTACGTTATATTATAAGGTATTTTCAATGACACACTGCATATTACATTATATTATAAGGTATTTTCAATGATACACTGCATATTACGTTATATTATAAGGTATTTTCAATGATACGCTACAAATTACGATATATCATAAGGTATTTTCAATGATACACTGCATATTACGTTATATCATAAGGCATTTTCAATGATAAACTACTATATATTATAAGGTATTTTCAATGATACACTGCAAATATTACGTTACATTATAAGGTATTTTCAATGATACACTGCATATTACGTTATATTATAAGGTATTTTCATTGATACACTACAAATTACCATATATTATAAGGTATTGTCAATGATAGACTGCAAATATTTAGTTATATTATCGGGTATTTTCAATGATACACTGCATATTACATTATATTATAAGGTATTTTCAATGATACACTGCATGTTACGTTATATTATAAGGTATTGTCAATGATACACTGCATATTACGTTATATTATAAGGTATTTTCAATGATAGACTGCAAATATTACGTTATATTATAAGGTATTTTCAATGATAGACTGCAAATATTACATTATATTATAAGGTATACTCAATGATACACTGCATGTTACATTATTTTATAAGGTATTTTCAATGATACACTGCATATTACATTATATTATAAGGTATTTTCAATGGTACACTGCATATTACATTACATTATAAGGTATTTTCAATGATACACTGCATATTACGTTATATTATAAGATATTTTCAATGATAGACTGCATATTGCTATATATTATAAGATATTTTCAATGATACTCTGTATATTACGTTATATTATATGGTATTTTCAATGATTCACTGCATATTACATTATATTATAAGGTATTTTCAATGATACACTGCATATTACATTATATTATAAGGTATTTTCAATGAAACACTGCATATTGCGTTATATTATAAGGTATGTTCAATGACACACTGCATATTACATTATATTATAAGGTATTTTCAATGATACACTGCATATTACATTATATTATATGGTATTTTCAGTGATACACTGCATATTACGTTATATTATACGGTATTATCAATGATACACTGCATATTACATTATATTATAAGGTATTTTCAATGAAACACTGCATATTGCGTTATATTATAAGGTATGTTCAATGACACACTGCATATTACATTATATTATAAGGTATTTTCAATGATACCCTGCATATTACGTTATATTATAAGGTATTTTCAATGATAGACTGCAAATATTTCGTTATATTATAAGGTATTCTCAATGATACACTGCATATTACATTATATTATAAAGTAATTTCTATGATACACTGCATATTACATTATTTTATAAGGTATTTTCAATGATACACTTCATTTTACATTATATTATATGGTATTTCCAAAGATACACTGCATATTACGTTATATTACAAGGTATTTTCAATGATAGACTGCAAATATTACGTTATATTATAAGGTATTTCCAATGATAGACTGCAAATATTACGTTATATTATAAGGTATACTCAATGATACACTGCATATTACATTATTTTATAAGGTATTTTCAATGATAGACTGCATATCACGTTATATTATACGGTATTTTCAATGATACACTACATATTACATTGTATTATTAGGTATTTTCAATGAAACACTGCATATTACGTTATATTATAAGGTATTTTCAATGATAGACTGCAAATATTACGTTATATTATAAGGTATACTCAATGATACACTGCATATTACGTTATATTATAAGGTATTTTCAATGATAGACTGCATATCACGTTATATTATACGGTATTTTCAATGATACACTACATATTACATTATATTATTAGGTATTTTCAATGAAACACTGCATATTACGTTATATTATAAGGTATGTTCAATGACACACTGCATATTACATTATTTTATAAGGTATTTTCAATGATACACTGCATATTACGTTATATTATAAGGTGATTTCAATGATACACTGCATATTACGTTATATTATAAGGTATTTTCAATGATAGACTGCAAATATTTCGTTATATTATAAGGTATACTCAATGATACACTGCATATTACATTATTTTATAAGGTATTTTCAATGATAGACTGCATATCACGTTATATTATACGGTATTTTCAATGATACACTACATATTACATTGTATTATTAGGTATTTTCAATGAAACACTGCATATTACGTTATATTATAAGGTATTTTCAATGATAGACTGCAAATATTACGTTATATTATAAGGTATACTCAATGATACACTGCATATTACGTTATATTATAAGGTATTTTCAATGATAGACTGCATATCACGTTATATTATACGGTATTTTCAATGATACACTACATATTACATTATATTATTAGGTATTTTCAATGATACACTGCATATTACGTTATATTATAAGGTATTTTCAATGATACACTACAAATTACCATATATTATAAGGTATTGTCAATGATAGACTGCAAATATTTAGTTATATTATCGGGTATTTTCAATGATACACTGCATATTACGTTATATTATAAGGTATTTTCAATGATACACTGCATATTACGTTATATCATAAGGCATTTTCAATGATAAACTACTATATATTATAAGGTATTTTCAATGATACACTGCAAATATTACGTTACATTATAAGGTATTTTCAATGATACACTGCATATTACATTATATTATATGGTATTTTCAATGATACACTGCATATTACGTTATATTATAAGGTATTTTCAATGATAGACTGCAAATATTACGTTATATTATAAGGTATTTTCAATGATAGACTGCAAATATTACATTATATTATAAGGTATACTCAATGATACACTGCATGTTACATTATTTTATAAGGTATTTTCAATGATAGACTGCATATCACGTTATATTATACGGTATTATCAATGATACACTACATATTACATTATATTATAAGGTATTTTCAATGAAACACTGCATATTACATTATTTTATAAGGTATTTTCAATGATACACTGCAAATATTACGTTATATTATAAGGTATTCTCAATGGTACACTGCATATTACATTATTTTATAAGGTATTTTCAATGAAACACTGTATATTACGTTATATTATATGGTATTTTCAATGATACACTGCATATTACATTGTATTATTTGGTATTTTCAATGATACACTGCATATTACGTTATATTATAAGGTGTTTTCAATGATAGACTGCAAATATTACGTTATATTGTAAGGAATTTTCAATGATACACTGCATATTACGTTATATTATATGGTATTTTCAATGATTCACTGCATATTACATTATATTATAAGGTATTTTCAATGATACACTGCATATTACATTATATTATAAGGTATTTTCAATGAAACACTGCATATTGCGTTATATTATAAGGTATGTTCAATGACACACTGCATATTACATTATATTATAAGGTATTTTCAATGATACCCTGCATATTACGTTATATTATAAGGTATTTTCAATGATAGACTGCAAATATTTCGTTATATTATAAGGTATTCTCAATGATACACTGCATATTACTTTATATTATAAAGTAATTTCTATGATACACTGCATATTACATTATTTTATAAGGTATTTTCAATGATACACTGCATTTTACATTATATTATATGGTATTTCCAAAGATACACTGCATATTACGTTATATTAAAAGGTATTTTCAATGATAGACTGCAAATATTACGTTATATTATAAAGTATTTCCAATGATAGACTGCAAATATTACGTTATATTATAAGGTATACTCAATGATACACTGCATATTACATTATTTTATAAGGTATTTTCAATGATAGACTGCATATCACGTTATATTATACGGTATTTTCAATGATACACTACATATTACATTGTATTATTAGGTATTTTCAATGAAACACTGCATATTACGTTATATTATAAGGTATTTTCAATGATAGACTGCAAATATTACGTTATATTATAAGGTATACTCAATGATACACTGCATATTACGTTATATTATAAGGTATTTTCAATGATAGACTGCATATCACGTTATATTATACGGTATTTTCAATGATACACTACATATTACATTATATTATTAGGTATTTTCAATGATACACTGCATATTACGTTATATTATAAGGTGATTTCAATGATACACTGCATATTACGTTATATTATAAGGTATTTTCAATGATAGACTGCAAATATTTCGTTATATTATAAGGTATTCTCAATGATACACTGCATATTACATTATATTATAAAGTAATTTCTATGATACACTGCATATTACATTATTTTATAAGGTATTTTCAATGATACACTGCATTTTACATTATATTATATGGTATTTCCAATGATACACTGCATATTACGTTATATTACAAGGTATTTTCAATGATAGACTGCAAATATTACGTTATATTATAAGGTATTTCCAATGATAGACTGCAAATATTACGTTATATTATAAGGTATACTCAATGATACACTGCATATTACATTATATTATAAGGTATTTTCAATGATAGACTGCATATCACGTTATATTATACGGTATTTTCAATGATACACTACATATTACATTGTATTATTAGGTATTTTCAATGAAACACTGCATATTACGTTATATTATAAGGTATTTTCAATGATAGACTGCAAATATTACGTTATATTATAAGGTATACTCAATGATACACTGCATATTACATTATTTTATAAGGTATTTTCAATGATAGACTGCATATCACGTTATATTATACGGTATTTTCAATGATACACTACATATTACATTGTATTATTAGGTATTTTCAATGAAACACTGCATATTACGTTATATTATAAGGTATTTTCAATGATAGACTGCAAATATTACGTTATATTATAAGGTATACTCAATGATACACTGCATATTACGTTATATTATAAGGTATTTTCAATGATAGACTGCATATCACGTTATATTATACGGTATTTTCAATGATACACTACATATTACATTATATTATTAGGTATTTTCAATGAAACACTGCATATTACGTTATATTATAAGGTATTTTCAATGATACACTACAAATTACCATATATTATAAGGTATTGTCAATGATAGACTGCAAATATTTAGTTATATTATCGGGTATTTTCAATGATACACTGCATATTACATTATATTATAAGGTATTTTCAATGATACACTGCATATTACGTTATATCATAAGGCATTTTCAATGATAAACTACTATATATTATAAGGTATTTTCAATGATACACTGCAAATATTACGTTACATTATAAGGTATTTTCAATGATACACTGCATATTACATTATATTATATGGTATTTTCAGTGATACACTGCATATTACGTTATATTATAAGGTATTTTCAATGATAGACTGCAAATATTACGTTATATTATAAGGTATTTTCAATGATAGACTGCAAATATTACATTATATTATAAGGTATACTCAATGATACACTGCATGTTACATTATTTTATAAGGTATTTTCAATGATAGACTGCATATCACGTTATATTATACGGTATTATCAATGATACACTACATATTACATTATATTATAAGGTATTTTCAATGAAACACTGCATATTACATTATTTTATAAGGTATTTTCAATGATACACTGCAAATATTACGTTATATTATAAGGTATTCTCAATGGTACACTGCATATTACATTATTTTATAAGGTATTTTCAATGAAACACTGTATATTACGTTATATTATATGGTATTTTCAATGATACACTGCATATTACATTGTATTATTTGGTATTTTCAATGATACACTGCATATTACGTTATATTATAAGGTGTTTTCAATGATAGACTGCAAATATTACGTTATATTGTAAGGAATTTTCAATGATACACTGCATATTACGTTATATTATATGGTATTTTCAATGATTCACTGCATATTACATTATATTATAAGGTATTTTCAATGATACACTGCATATTACATTATATTATAAGGTATTTTCAATGAAACACTGCATATTGCGTTATATTATAAGGTATGTTCAATGACACACTGCATATTACATTATATTATAAGGTATTTTCAATGATACCCTGCATATTACGTTATATTATAAGGTATTTTCAATGATAGACTGCAAATATTACGTTATATTATAAGGTATTCTCAATGATACACTGCATATTACTTTATATTATAAAGTAATTTCTATGATACACTGCATATTACATTATTTTATAAGGTATTTTCAATGATACACTGCATTTTACATTATATTATATGGTATTTCCAAAGATACACTGCATATTACGTTATATTAAAAGGTATTTTCAATGATAGACTGCAAATATTACGTTATATTATAAAGTATTTCCAATGATAGACTGCAAATATTACGTTATATTATAAGGTATACTCAATGATACACTGCATATTACATTATTTTATAAGGTATTTTCAATGATAGACTGCATATCACGTTATATTATACGGTATTTTCAATGATACACTACATATTACATTGTATTATTAGGTATTTTCAATGAAACACTGCATATTACGTTATATTATAAGGTATTTTCAATGATAGACTGCAAATATTACGTTATATTATAAGGTATACTCAATGATACACTGCATATTACGTTATATTATAAGGTATTTTCAATGATAGACTGCATATCACGTTATATTATACGGTATTTTCAATGATACACTACATATTACATTATATTATTAGGTATTTTCAATGATACACTGCATATTACGTTATATTATAAGGTATTTTCAATGATACACTGCATATTACGTTATATTATAAGGTATTTTCAATGATAGACTGCAAATATTACGTTATATTATAAGGTATTCTCAATGATACACTGCATATTACATTATATTATAAAGTAATTTCTATGATACACTGCATATTACATTATTTTATAAGGTATTTTCAGTGATAGACTGCATTTTACATTATATTATATGGTATTTCCAATGATACACTGCATATTACGTTATATTACAAGGTATTTTCAATGATAGACTGCAAATATTACGTTATATTATAAGGTATTTCCAATGATAGACTGCAAATATTACGTTATATTATAAGGTATACTCAATGATACACTGCATATTACATTATTTTATAAGGTATTTTCAATGATAGACTGCATATCACGTTATATTATACGGTATTTTCAATGATACACTACATATTACATTGTATTATTAGGTATTTTCAATGAAACACTGCATATTACGTTATATTATAAGGTATTTTCAATGATAGACTGCAAATATTACGTTATATTATAAGGTATACTCAATGATACACTGCATATTACATTATTTTATAAGGTATTTTCAATGATAGACTGCATATCACGTTATATTATACGGTATTTTCAATGATACACTACATATTACATTGTATTATTAGGTATTTTCAATGAAACACTGCATATTACGTTATATTATAAGGTATTTTCAATGATAGACTGCAAATATTACGTTATATTATAAGGTATACTCAATGATACACTGCATATTACGTTATATTATAAGGTATTTTCAATGATAGACTGCATATCACGTTATATTATACGGTATTTTCAATGATACACTACATATTACATTATATTATTAGGTATTTTCAATGATACACTGCATATTACGTTATATTATAAGGTGATTTCAATGATACACTGCATATTACGTTATATTATAAGGTATTTTCAATGATAGACTGCAAATATTTCGTTATATTATAAGGTATTCTCAATGATACACTGCATATTACATTATATTATAAAGTAATTTCTATGATACACTGCATATTACATTAGTTTATAAGGTATTTTCAATGATACACTGCATTTTACATTATATTATATGGTATTTCCAATGATACACTGCATATTACGTTATATTACAAGGTATTTTCAATGATAGACTGCAAATATTACGTTATATTATAAGTTATTTCCAATGATAGACTGCAAATATTACGTTATATTATAAGGTATACTCAATGATACACTGCATATTACATTATTTTATAAGGTATTTTCAATGATAGACTGCATATCACGTTATATTATACGGTATTTTCAATGATACACTACATATTACATTGTATTATTAGGTATTTTCAATGAAACACTGCATATTACGTTATATTATAAGGTATTTTCAATGATAGACTGCAAATATTACGTTATATTATAAGGTATACTCAATGATACACTGCATATTACGTTATATTATAAGGTATTTTCAATGATAGACTGCATATCACGTTATATTATACGGTATTTTCAATGATACACTACATATTACATTATATTATTAGGTATTTTCAATGAAACACTGCATATTACGTTATATTATAAGGTATTTTCAATGATACACTACAAATTACCATATATTATAAGGTATTGTCAATGATAGACTGCAAATATTTAGTTATATTATCGGGTATTTTCAATGATACACTGCATATTACGTTATATTATAAGGTATTTTCAATGATACACTGCATATTACGTTATATCATAAGGCATTTTCAATGATAAACTACTATATATTATAAGGTATTTTCAATGATACACTGCAAATATTACGTTACATTATAAGGTATTTTCAATGATACACTGCATATTACGTTATATTATAAGGTATTTTCATTGATACACTACAAATTACCATATATTATAAGGTATTGTCAATGATAGACTGCAAATATTTAGTTATATTATCGGGTATTTTCAATGATACACTGCATATTACATTATATTATAAGGTATTTTCAATGATACACTGCATGTTACGTTATATTATAAGGTATTTTCAATGATACACTGCATATTACGTTATATTATAAGGTATTTTCAATGATACACTGCATATTACGTTATATTATAAGGTATTTTCATTGATACACTACAAATTACCATATATTATAAGGTATTGTCAATGATACACTGCAAATATTACGTTATATTATAAGGTATACTCAATGATACACTGCATATCACGTTATATTATACGGTATTTTCAATGATACACTACATATTACATTATATTATTAGGTATTTTCAATGAAACACTGCATATTACGTTATATTATAAGGTATTTTCAATGATACACTGCATATTACCATATATTATAAGGTATTGTCAATGATAGACTGCAAATATTTAGTTATATTATCGGGTATTTTCAATGATACACTGCATATTACATTATATTATAAGGTATTTTCAATGATACACTGCATATTACGTTATATCATAAGGCATTTTCAATGATAAACTACTATATATTATAAGGTATATTATAAGGTATTTTCAATGATACACTGCATATTACGTTATATTATAAGGTATTTTCATTGATACACTACAAATTACCATATATTATAAGGTATTGTCAATGATAGACTGCAAATATTTAGTTATATTATCGGGTATTTTCAATGATACACTGCATATTACATTATATTATAAGGTATTTTCAATGATACACTGCATGTTACGTTATATTATAAGGTATTTTCAATGATACACTGCATATTACGTTATATTATAAGGTATTTTCAATGATAGACTGCAAATATTACGTTATTTTATAAGGTATTTTCAATGATGCACTGCATATTACGTTATATTATAAGGTAATTTCTATGATACACTGCATATTACATTATTTTATATGGTATTTTCAGTGATACACTGCATATTACGTTATATTATAAGGTATTTTCAATGATAGACTGCAAATATTACGTTATATTATAAGGTATTTTCAATGATAGACTGCAAATATTACATTATATTATAAGGTATACTCAATGATACACTGCATATTACATTATTTTATAAGGTATTTTCAATGATAGACTGCATATCACGTTATATTATACGGTATTATCAATGATACACTGCATATTACATTATATTATAAGGTATTTTCAATGAAACACTGCATATTACATTATTTTATAAGGTATTTTCAATGATACACTGCATATTACATTATATTATAAGGTATTTTCAATGAAACACTGCATATTGCGTTATATTATAAGGTATGTTCAATGACACACTGCATATTACATTATATTATAAGGTATTTTCAATGATACCCTGCATATTACGTTATATTATAAGGTATTTTCAATGATAGACTGCAAATATTTCGTTATATTATAAGGTATTCTCAATGATACACTGCATATTACATTATATTATAAAATAATTTCTATGATACACTGCATATTACATTATTTTATAAGGTATTTTCAATGATACACTGCATTTTACATTATATTATATGGTATTTCCAATGATACACTGCATATTACGTTATATTACAAGGTATTTTCAATGATAGACTGCAAATATTACGTTATATTATAAGGTATTTCCAATGATAGACTGCAAATATTACGTTATATTATAAGGTATACTCAATGATACACTGCATATTACATTATTTTATAAGGTATTTTCAATGATACACTGCATATTACATTATTTTATACGGTATTTTCAATGAAACACTGCATATTGCGTTATATTATAAGGTATGTTCAATGACACACTGCATATTACATTATATTATAAGGTATTTTCAATGATACACTGCATATTACGTTATATTATAAGGTATTTTCAATGATAGACTGCAGATATTGCGTTATATTATAAGGTATTCTCAATGATACACTGCATATTACATTATATTATATGTTATTTTCAACGATATACAGCATATTACATTATTTTATACGGTATTTTCAATGAAACACTGCATATTGCGTTATATTATAAGGTATGTTCAATGACACACTGCATATTACATTATATTATAAGGTATTTTCAATGATACACTGCATATTACGTTATATTATAAGGTATTTTCAATGATAGACTGCAAATATTGCGTTATATTATAAGGTATTCTCAATGATACACTGCATATTACATTATATTATATGTTATTTTCAACGATATACAGCATATTACGATATATTAGAAGGTATTTTCAATAATACACTGCATATTACGTTATATTATGAGGTATTTTGAATGATACACTGCATGTTACATTATATTATAAGGTATTTTCAATGATACACTGCATATTACGTTATATTATATGGTATTTTCAATGATGCACTGCATATTACGTTATATTATAAGGTAATTTCTATGATACACTGCATATTACATTATTTTATATGGTATTTTCAGTGATACACTGCATATTACGTTATATTATAAGGTATTTTCAATGATACACTGCATATTACGTTATATTATAAGGTATTTTTAATGATACACTGCATATTAGGATATGTTATAAGGTATTTTCAATGATACACTGCATATTACGTTATATTATAAGGTATTTCCAATGATAGACTGCAAATATTACGTTATATTATAAGGTATACTCAATGATACACTGCATATTACATTATTTTATAAGGTATTTTCAATGATAGACTGCATATCACGTTATATTATACGGTATTTTCAATGATACACTACATATTACATTGTATTATTAGGTATTTTCAATGAAACACTGCATATTACGTTATATTATAAGGTATTTTCAATGATAGACTGCAAATATTACGTTATATTATAAGGTATACTCAATGATACACTGCATATTACGTTATATTATAAGGTATTTTCAATGATAGACTGCATATCACGTTATATTATACGGTATTTTCAATGATACACTACATATTACATTATATTATTAGGTATTTTCAATGAAACACTGCATATTACGTTATATTATAAGGTATTTTCAATGATACACTACAAATTACCATATATTATAAGGTATTGTCAATGATAGACTGCAAATATTTAGTTATATTATCGGGTATTTTCAATGATACACTGCATTTTACATTATATTATAAGGTATTTTCAATGATACACTGCATATTACGTTATATCATAAGGCATTTTCAATGATAAACTACTATATATTATAAGGTATTTTCAATGATACACTGCAAATATTACGTTACATTATAAGGTATTTTCAATGATACACTGCATATTACGTTATATTATAAGGTATTTTCATTGATACACTACAAATTACCATATATTATAAGGTATTGTCAATGATAGACTGCAAATATTTAGTTATATTATCGGGTATTTTCAATGATACACTGCATATTACATTATATTATAAGGTATTTTCAATGATACACTGCATGTTACGTTATATTATAAGGTATTTTCAATGATACACTGCATATTACGTTATATTATAAGGTATTTTCAATGATACACTGCATATTACATTATATTATAAAGTAATTTCTATGATACACTGCATATTACATTATTTTATAAGGTATTTTCAATGATACACTGCATATTACGTTATATTATAAGGTATTTTCAATGATAGACTGCAAATATTACGTTATATTATAAGGTATTTCCAATGATAGACTGCAAATATTACGTTATATTATAAGGTATACTCAATGATACACTGCATATTACATTATTTTATAAGGTATTTTCAATGATACACTGTATATTACGGTATATTATATGGTATTTTCAATGATACACTGCACATTACATTGTATTATAAGGTATTTTCAATGATACACTGCATCTTACGTTATATTATAATGTTTTTTCAATGATACACTGCATATTACGTTATATTATAAGGTATTTTTAATGATACACTGCATATTAGGATATGTTATAAGGTATTTTCAATGATACACTGCATATTACGTTATATTATAAGGTATTTCCAATGATAGACTGCAAATATTACGTTATATTATAAGGTATACTCAATGATACACTGCATATTACATTATTTTAAAAGGTATTTTCAATGATACACTGTATATTACGTTATATTATATGGTATTTTCAATGATACACTGCATATTACGTTATATTATATGGTATTTTCAATGATACACTGCATATTACATTATATTATAAGGTATTTTCAATGATACACTGCATATTACGTTATATTATATGGTATTTTCAATGATACACTGCATATTACATTATATTATAAGGTATTTTCAATGATACACTGCATATTACGTTATATTATAAGGTATTTTCAATGGTAGACTGCAAATATTACGTTGTACTATATGGTATTTTCAATGATAGACTGCATATTACGTTATATTGTAAGGTATTTTCAATGATACACTGCATTTTACGTTATATTATAAGGTATTTTCAATGATACACTGCATATTACATTATATTATAAGGTATTTTCAATGATACACTGCATATTACATTATATTATAAGGTATTTTCAATGATAGACTGCATATCACGTTATATTATACGGTATTTTCAATGATACAGTTCATATTACGATATATTATAAGGTATTTTCAATGATAGACTGCAAATATTACGTTATATTATAAGGTATTCTCAATGATACACTGCATATTACATTACATTATAAGGTATTTTCAATGATACACTGCATATTACATTACATTATAAGGTATTTTCAATGATACACTGCATATTACGTTATATTATAAGATATTTTCAATGATAGACTGCATATTGCTATATATTATAAGATATTTTCAATGATACTCTGTATATTACGTTATATTATAAGGTATTTTCAATGATTCACTGCATATTACATTATATTATAAGGTATTTTCAATGATACACTGCATATTACATTATATTATAAGGTATTTTCAATGAAACACTGCATATTGCGTTATATTATAAGGTATGTTCAATGACACACTGCATATTACATTATATTATAAGGTATTTTCAATGATACACTGCATATTACGTAATATTATAAGGTATTTTCAATGATAGACTGCAAATATTTCGTTATATTATAAGGTATTCTCAATGATACACTGCATATTACATTATATTATAAGGTATTTTCAATGATACACTGCATATTACGTTATATTATAAGGTATTTTCAATGATAGACTGCAAATATTACGTTATATTGTACGGTATTTTCAATGATACACTGTATATTACGTTATATTATATGGTATTTTCAATGATACACTGCATATTACATTATATTATAAGGTATTTTTCAATGATACACTGCATATTACATTACATTATAAGGTATTTTCAATGATAGACTGCATATTACGTTATATTATATGGTATTTTCAATGATGCACTGCATAATACGTTATATTATAAGGTAATTTCTATGATACACTGCATATTACATTATTTTATATGGTATTTTCAGTGATACACTGCATATTACGTTATATTATAAGGTATTTTCAATGATAGACTGCAAATATTACGTTATATTATAAGGTATTTTCAATGATAGACTGCAAATATTACATTATATTATAAGGTATACTCAATGATACACTGCATGTTACATTATTTTATAAGGTATTTTCAATGATAGACTGCATATCACGTTATATTATACGGTATTATCAATGATACACTACATATTACATTATATTATAAGGTAATTTCTATGATACACTGCATATTACATTATTTTATAAGGTATTTTCAATGATACACTGCATATTACATTACATTATAAGGTATTTTCATTGATAGACTGCAAACATTACGTTATATTATAAGGTATTCTCAATGGTACACTGCATATTACATTATTTTATAAGGTATTTTCAATGATACACTGCATTTTACATTATATTATATGGTATTTCCAATGATACACTGCATATTACGTTATATTATAAGGTATTTTCAATGATAGACTGCAAATATTACGTTATATTATAAGGTATTTCCAATGATAGACTGCAAATATTACGTTATATTATAAGGTATACTCAATGATACACTGCATATTACATTATTTTATAAGGTATTTTCAATGATACACTGCATATTACATTATTTTATACGGTATTTTCAATGAAACACTGCATATTGCGTTATATTATAAGGTATGTTCAATGACACACTGCATATTACATTATATTATAAGGTATTTTCAATGATACACTGCATATTACGTTATATTATAAGGTATTTTCAATGATAGACTGCAAATATTGCGTTATATTATAAGGTATTCTCAATGATACACTGCATATTACATTATATTATATGTTATTTTCAACGATATACAGCATATTACGATATATTAGAAGGTATTTTCAATAATACACTGCATATTACGTTATATTATGAGGTATTTTGAATGATACACTGCATGTTACATTATATTATAAGGTATTTTCAATGATACACTGCATATTACGTTATATTATATGGTATTTTCAATGATGCACTGCATATTACGTTATATTATAAGGTAATTTCTATGATACACTGCATATTACATTATTTTATATGGTATTTTCAGTGATACACTGCATATTACGTTATATTATATGTTATTTTCAACGATATACAGCATATTACGATATATTAGAAGGTATTTTCAATGATACACTGCATATTACATTATATTATAAGGTATTTTCAATGAAACACTGCATATTACATTATATTATAAGGTATGTTCAATGACACACTGCATATTACATTATATTATAAGGTATTTTCAATGATACCCTGCATATTACGTTATATTATAAGGTATTTTCAATGATAGACTGCAAATATTTCGTTATATTATAAGGTATTCTCAATGATACACTGCATATTACATTATATTATAAAGTAATTTCTATGATACACTGCATATTACATTATTTTATAAGGTATTTTCAATGATACACTGCATTTTACATTATATTATATGGTATTTCCAATGATACACTGCATATTACGTTATATTACAAGGTATTTTCAATGATAGACTGCAAATATTACGTTTTATTATAAGGTATTTCCAATGATAGACTGCAAATATTACGTTATATTATAAGGTATACTCAATGATACACTGCATATTACATTATTTAATAAGGTATTTTCAATGATACACTGCATATTACATTATTTTATACGGTATTTTCAATGAAACACTGCATATTGCGTTATATTATAAGGTATGTTCAATGACACACTGCATATTACATTATATTATAAGGTATTTTCAATGATACACTGCATATTACGTTATATTATAAGGTATTTTCAATGATAGACTGCAAATATTGCGTTATATTATAAGGTATTCTCAATGATACACTGCATATTACATTATATTATATGTTATTTTCAACGATATACAGCATATTACGATATATTAGAAGGTATTTTCAATAATACACTGCATATTACGTTATATTATGAGGTATTTTGAATGATACACTGCATGTTACATTATATTATAAGGTATTTTCAATGATACACTGCATATTACGTTATATTATATGGTATTTTCAATGATACACTGCATATTACATTATATTATAAGGTATTTTCAATGATACACTGCATATTACGTTATATTATAAGGTATTTTCAATGGTAGACTGCAAATATTACGTTGTACTATATGGTATTTTCAATAATAGACTGCATATTACGTTATATTGTAAGGTATTTTCAATGATACACTGCATTTTACTTTATATTATAAGGTATGTTCAATGACACACTGCATATTACATTATATTACAAGGTATTTTCAATGATACACTGCATATTACGTAATATTATAAGGCATTTTCAATGATAAACTACTATATATTATAAGGTATTTTCAATGATACACTGCAAATATTACGTTACATTATAAGGTATTTTCAATGATACACTGCATATTACGTTATATTATAAGGTATTTTCATTGATACACTACAAATTACCATATATTATAAGGTATTGTCAATGATAGACTGCAAATATTTAGTTATATTATCGGGTATTTTCAATGATACACTGCATATTACATTATATTATAAGGTATTTTCAATGATACACTGCATGTTACGTTATATTATAAGGTATTTTCAATGATACACTACATATTACATTATATTATTAGGTATTTTCAATGAAACACTGCATATTACGTTATATTATAAGGTATTTTCAATGATACACTACAAATTACCATATATTATAAGGTATTGTCAATGATAGACTGCAAATATTTAGTTATATTATCGGGTATTTTCAATGATACACTGCATATTACATTATATTATAAGGTATTTTCAATGATACACTGCATATTACGTTATATCATAAGGCATTTTCAATGATAAACTACTATATATTATAAGGTATTTTCAATGATACACTGCAAATATTACGTTACATTATAAGGTATTTTCAATGATACACTGCATATTACGTTATATTATAAGGTATTTTCATTGATACACTACAAATTACCATATATTATAAGGTATTGTCAATGATAGACTGCAAATATTTAGTTATATTATCGGGTATTTTCAATGATACACTGCATATTACATTATATTATAAGGTATTTTCAATGATACACTGCATGTTACGTTATATTATAAGGTATTTTCAATGATACACTGCATATTACGTTATATTATAAGGTATTTTCAATGATACACTGCATATTACGTTATATTATAAGGTATTTTCATTGATACACTACAAATTACCATATATTATAAGGTATTGTCAATGATACACTGCAAATATTACGTTATATTATAAGGTATACTCAATGATACACTGCATATCACGTTATATTATACGGTATTTTCAATGATACACTACATATTACATTATATTATTAGGTATTTTCAATGAAACACTGCATATTACGTTATATTATAAGGTATTTTCAATGATACACTACAAATTACCATATATTATAAGGTATTGTCAATGATAGACTGCAAATATTTAGTTATATTATCGGGTATTTTCAATGATACACTGCATATTACATTATATTATAAGGTATTTTCAATGATACACTGCATATTACGTTATATCATAAGGCATTTTCAATGATAAACTACTATATATTATAAGGTATTTTCAATGATACACTGCAAATATTACGTTACATTATAAGGTATTTTCAATGATACACTGCATATTACGTTATATTATAAGGTATTTTCATTGATACACTACAAATTACCATATATTATAAGGTATTGTCAATGATAGACTGCAAATATTTAGTTATATTATCGGGTATTTTCAATGATACACTGCATATTACATTATATTATAAGGTATTTTCAATGATACACTGCATGTTACGTTATATTATAAGGTATTTTCAATGATACACTGCATATTACGTTATATTATAAGGTATTTTCAATGATAGACTGCAAATATTACGTTATTTTATAAGGTATTTTCAATGATGCACTGCATATTACGTTATATTATAAGGTAATTTCTATGATACACTGCATATTACATTATTTTATATGGTATTTTCAGTGATACACTGCATATTACGTTATATTATAAGGTATTTTCAATGATAGACTGCAAATATTACGTTATATTATAAGGTATTTTCAATGATAGACTGCAAATATTACATTATATTATAAGGTATACTCAATGATACACTGCATGTTACATTATTTTATAAGGTATTTTCAATGATAGACTGCATATCACGTTATATTATACGGTATTATCAATGATACACTGCATATTACATTATATTATAAGGTATTTTCAATGAAACACTGCATATTACATTATTTTATAAGGTATTTTCAATGATACACTGCATATTACATTATATTATAAGGTATTTTCAATGAAACACTGCATATTGCGTTATATTATAAGGTATGTTCAATGACACACTGCATATTACATTATATTATAAGGTATTTTCAATGATACCCTGCATATTACGTTATATTATAAGGTATTTTCAATGATAGACTGCAAATATTTCGTTATATTATAAGGTATTCTCAATGATACACTGCATATTACATTATATTATAAAATAATTTCTATGATACACTGCATATTACATTATTTTATAAGGTATTTTCAATGATACACTGCATTTTACATTATATTATATGGTATTTCCAATGATACACTGCATATTACGTTATATTACAAGGTATTTTCAATGATAGACTGCAAATATTACGTTATATTATAAGGTATTTCCAATGATAGACTGCAAATATTACGTTATATTATAAGGTATACTCAATGATACACTGCATATTACATTATTTTATAAGGTATTTTCAATGATACACTGCATATTACATTATTTTATACGGTATTTTCAATGAAACACTGCATATTGCGTTATATTATAAGGTATGTTCAATGACACACTGCATATTACATTATATTATAAGGTATTTTCAATGATACACTGCATATTACGTTATATTATAAGGTATTTTCAATGATAGACTGCAGATATTGCGTTATATTATAAGGTATTCTCAATGATACACTGCATATTACATTATATTATATGTTATTTTCAACGATATACAGCATATTACATTATTTTATACGGTATTTTCAATGAAACACTGCATATTGCGTTATATTATAAGGTATGTTCAATGACACACTGCATATTACATTATATTATAAGGTATTTTCAATGATACACTGCATATTACGTTATATTATAAGGTATTTTCAATGATAGACTGCAAATATTGCGTTATATTATAAGGTATTCTCAATGATACACTGCATATTACATTATATTATATGTTATTTTCAACGATATACAGCATATTACGATATATTAGAAGGTATTTTCAATAATACACTGCATATTACGTTATATTATGAGGTATTTTGAATGATACACTGCATGTTACATTATATTATAAGGTATTTTCAATGATACACTGCATATTACGTTATATTATATGGTATTTTCAATGATGCACTGCATATTACGTTATATTATAAGGTAATTTCTATGATACACTGCATATTACATTATTTTATATGGTATTTTCAGTGATACACTGCATATTACGTTATATTATAAGGTATTTTCAATGATAGACTGCAAATATTACGTTATATTATAAGGTATTTTCAATGATAGACTGCAAATATTACATTATATTATAAGGTATACTCAATGATACACTGCATGTTACATTATTTTATAAGGTATTTTCAATGATAGACTGCATATCACGTTATATTATACGGTATTATCAATGATACACAACATATTACATTATATTATAAGGTATTTTCAATGAAACACTGCATATTACATTATTTTATAAGGTATTTCCAATGATAGACTGCAAATATTACGTTATATTATAAGGTATACTCAATGATACACTGCATATTACATTATTTTATAAGGTATTTTCAATGATAGACTGCATATCACGTTATATTATACGGTATTTTCAATGATACACTACATATTACATTGTATTATTAGGTATTTTCAATGAAACACTGCATATTACGTTATATTATAAGGTATTTTCAATGATAGACTGCAAATATTACGTTATATTATAAGGTATACTCAATGATACACTGCATATTACGTTATATTATAAGGTATTTTCAATGATAGACTGCATATCACGTTATATTATACGGTATTTTCAATGATACACTACATATTACATTATATTATTAGGTATTTTCAATGAAACACTGCATATTACGTTATATTATAAGGTATTTTCAATGATACACTACAAATTACCATATATTATAAGGTATTGTCAATGATAGACTGCAAATATTTAGTTATATTATCGGGTATTTTCAATGATACACTGCATTTTACATTATATTATAAGGTATTTTCAATGATACACTGCATATTACGTTATATCATAAGGCATTTTCAATGATAAACTACTATATATTATAAGGTATTTTCAATGATACACTGCAAATATTACGTTACATTATAAGGTATTTTCAATGATACACTGCATATTACGTTATATTATAAGGTATTTTCATTGATACACTACAAATTACCATATATTATAAGGTATTGTCAATGATAGACTGCAAATATTTAGTTATATTATCGGGTATTTTCAATGATACACTGCATATTACATTATATTATAAGGTATTTTCAATGATACACTGCATGTTACGTTATATTATAAGGTATTTTCAATGATACACTGCATATTACGTTATATTATAAGGTATTTTCAATGATACACTGCATATTACATTATATTATAAAGTAATTTCTATGATACACTGCATATTACATTATTTTATAAGGTATTTTCAATGATACACTGCATATTACGTTATATTATAAGGTATTTTCAATGATAGACTGCAAATATTACGTTATATTATAAGGTATTTCCAATGATAGACTGCAAATATTACGTTATATTATAAGGTATACTCAATGATACACTGCATATTACATTATTTTATAAGGTATTTTCAATGATACACTGTATATTACGGTATATTATATGGTATTTTCAATGATACACTGCACATTACATTGTATTATAAGGTATTTTCAATGATACACTGCATCTTACGTTATATTATAATGTTTTTTCAATGATACACTGCATATTACGTTATATTATAAGGTATTTTTAATGATACACTGCATATTAGGATATGTTATAAGGTATTTTCAATGATACACTGCATATTACGTTATATTATAAGGTATTTCCAATGATAGACTGCAAATATTACGTTATATTATAAGGTATACTCAATGATACACTGCATATTACATTATTTTAAAAGGTATTTTCAATGATACACTGTATATTACGTTATATTATATGGTATTTTCAATGATACACTGCATATTACGTTATATTATATGGTATTTTCAATGATACACTGCATATTACATTATATTATAAGGTATTTTCAATGATACACTGCATATTACGTTATATTATATGGTATTTTCAATGATACACTGCATATTACATTATATTATAAGGTATTTTCAATGATACACTGCATATTACGTTATATTATAAGGTATTTTCAATGGTAGACTGCAAATATTACGTTGTACTATATGGTATTTTCAATGATAGACTGCATATTACGTTATATTGTAAGGTATTTTCAATGATACACTGCATTTTACGTTATATTATAAGGTATTTTCAATGATACACTGCATATTACATTATATTATAAGGTATTTTCAATGGTACACTGCATATTACATTATATTATAAGGTATTTTCAATGATAGACTGCATATCACGTTATATTATACGGTATTTTCAATGATACAGTTCATATTACGATATATTATAAGGTATTTTCAATGATAGACTGCAAATATTACGTTATATTATAAGGTATTCTCAATGATACACTGCATATTACATTACATTATAAGGTATTTTCAATGATACACTGCATATTACATTACATTATAAGGTATTTTCAATGATACACTGCATATTACGTTATATTATAAGATATTTTCAATGATAGACTGCATATTGCTATATATTATAAGATATTTTCAATGATACTCTGTATATTACGTTATATTATAAGGTATTTTCAATGATTCACTGCATATTACATTATATTATAAGGTATTTTCAATGATACACTGCATATTACATTATATTATAAGGTATTTTCAATGAAACACTGCATATTGCGTTATATTATAAGGTATGTTCAATGACACACTGCATATTACATTATATTACAAGGTATTTTCAATGATACACTGCATATTACGTAATATTATAAGGTATTTTCAATGATAGACTGCAAATATTTCGTTATATTATAAGGTATTCTCAATGATACACTGCATATTACATTATATTATAAGGTATTTTCAATGATACACTGCATATTACGTTATATTATAAGGTATTTTCAATGATAGACTGCAAATATTACGTTATATTGTACGGTATTTTCAATGATACACTGTATATTACGTTATATTATATGGTATTTTCAATGATACACTGCATATTACATTATATTATAAGGTATTTTTCAATGATACACTGCATATTACATTACATTATAAGGTATTTTCAATGATAGACTGCATATTACGTTATATTATATGGTATTTTCAATGATGCACTGCATAATACGTTATATTATAAGGTAATTTCTATGATACACTGCATATTACATTATTTTATATGGTATTTTCAGTGATACACTGCATATTACGTTATATTATAAGGTATTTTCAATGATAGACTGCAAATATTACGTTATATTATAAGGTATTTTCAATGATAGACTGCAAATATTACATTATATTATAAGGTATACTCAATGATACACTGCATGTTACATTATTTTATAAGGTATTTTCAATGATAGACTGCATATCACGTTATATTATACGGTATTATCAATGATACACTACATATTACATTATATTATAAGGTAATTTCTATGATACACTGCATATTACATTATTTTATATGGTATTTTCAGTGATACACTGCATATTACATTACATTATAAGGTATTTTCATTGATAGACTGCAAACATTTCGTTATATTATAAGGTATTCTCAATGGTACACTGCATATTACATTATTTTATAAGGTATTTTCAATGATACACTGCATTTTACATTATATTATATGGTATTTCCAATGATACACTGCATATTACGTTATATTACAAGGTATTTTCAATGATAGACTGCAAATATTACGTTATATTATAAGGTATTTCCAATGATAGACTGCAAATATTACGTTATATTATAAGGTATACTCAATGATACACTGCATATTACATTATTTTATAAGGTATTTTCAATGATACACTGCATATTACATTATTTTATACGGTATTTTCAATGAAACACTGCATATTGCGTTATATTATAAGGTATGTTCAATGACACACTGCATATTACATTATTTTATAAGGTATTTTCAATGATACACTGCATATTACGTTATATTATAAGGTATTTTCAATGATAGACTGCAAATATTGCGTTATATTATAAGGTATTCTCAATGATACACTGCATATTACATTATATTATATGTTATTTTCAACGATATACAGCATATTACGATATATTAGAAGGTATTTTCAATAATACACTGCATATTACGTTATATTATGAGGTATTTTGAATGATACACTGCATGTTACATTATATTATAAGGTATTTTCAATGATACACTGCATATTACGTTATATTATATGGTATTTTCAATGATGCACTGCATATTACGTTATATTATAAGGTAATTTCTATGATACACTGCATATTACATTATTTTATATGGTATTTTCAGTGATACACTGCATATTACGTTATATTATATGTTATTTTCAACGATATACAGCATATTACGATATATTAGAAGGTATTTTCAATGATACACTGCATATTACATTATATTATAAGGTATTTTCAATGAAACACTGCATATTGCGTTATATTATAAGGTATTTTCAATGATACACTGCATATTACATTATATTATAAGGTATTTTCAATGATACCCTGCATATTACGTTATATTATAAGGTATTTTCAATGATAGACTGCAAATATTACGTTATATTATAAGGTATTCTCAATGATACACTGCATATTACATTATATTATAAAGTAATTTCTATGATACACTGCATATTACATTATTTTATAAGGTATTTTCAATGATACACTGCATTTTACATTATATTATATGGTATTTCCAATGATACACTGCATATTACGTTATATTACAAGGTATTTTCAATGATAGACTGCAAATATTACGTTTTATTATAAGGTATTTCCAATGATAGACTGCAAATATTACGTTATATTATAAGGTATACTCAATGATACACTGCATATTACATTATTTAATAAGGTATTTTCAATGATACACTGCATATTACATTATTTTATACGGTATTTTCAATGAAACACTGCATATTGCGTTATATTATAAGGTATGTTCAATGACACACTGCATATTACATTATATTATAAGGTATTTTCAATGATACACTGCATATTACGTTATATTATAAGGTATTTTCAATGATAGACTGCAAATATTGCGTTATATTATAAGGTATTCTCAATGATACACTGCATATTACATTATATTATATGTTATTTTCAACGATATACAGCATATTACGATATATTAGAAGGTATTTTCAATAATACACTGCATATTACGTTATATTATGAGGTATTTTGAATGATACACTGCATGTTACATTATATTATAAGGTATTTTCAATGATACACTGCATATTACGTTATATTATATGGTATTTTCAATGATACACTGCATATTACATTATATTATAAGGTATTTTCAATGATACACTGCATATTACGTTATATTATAAGGTATTTTCAATGGTAGACTGCAAATATTACGTTGTACTATATGGTATTTTCAATAATAGACTGCATATTACGTTATATTGTAAGGTATTTTCAATGATACACTGCATTTTACTTTATATTATAAGGTATGTTCAATGACACACTGCATATTACATTATATTACAAGGTATTTTCAATGATACACTGCATATTACGTAATATTATAAGGTATTTTCAATGATAGACTGCAAATATTTCGTTATATTATAAGGTATTCTCAATGATACACTGCATATTACATTATATTATAAGGTATTTTCAATGATACACTGCATATTACGTTATATTATAAGGTATTTTCAATGATAGACTGCAAATATTACGTTATATTGTACGGTATTTTCAATGATACACTGTATATTACGTTATATTATATGGTATTTTCAATGATACACTGCATATTACATTATATTATAAGGTATTTTTCAATGATACACTGCATATTACATTACATTATAAGGTATTTTCAATGATAGACTGCATATTACGTTATATTATAAGGTATACTCAATGATACACTGCATGTTACATTATTTTATAAGGTATTTTCAATGATAGACTGCATATCACGTTATATTATACGGTATTATCAATGATACACTGCATTTTACTTTATATTATAAGGTATGTTCAATGACACACTGCATATTACATTATATTACAAGGTATTTTCAATGATACACTGCAAATATTACGTTATATTATAAGGTATTCTCAATGATACACTGCAAATATTTCGTTATATTATAAGGTATTCTCAATGATACACTGCATATTACATTATATTATAAGGTATTTTCAATGATACACTGCATATTACGTTATATTATAAGGTATTTTCAATGATAGACTGCAAATATTACGTTATATTGTACGGTATTTTCAATGATACACTGTATATTACATTATTTTATAAGGTATTTTCAATGATACACTGCAAATATTACGTTATATTATAAGGTATTCTCAATGATACACTGCATATTACATTACATTATAAGGTATTTTCAATGATACACTGCATATTACATTACATTATAAGGTATTTTCATTGATAGACTGCAAACATTACGTTATATTATAAGGTATTCTCAATGGTACACTGCATATTACATTATTTTATAAGGTATTTTCAATGAAACACTGTATATTACGTTATATTATATGGTATTTTCAATGATACACTGCATATTACATTGTATTATTTGGTATTTTCAATGATACACTGCATATTACGTTAGATTATAAGGTGTTTTCAATGATAGACTGCAAATATTACGTTATATTGTAAGGAATTTTCAATGATACACTGCATATTACGTTATATTATATGGTATTTTCAATGATTCACTGCATATTACATTATATTATAAGGTATTTTCAATGATACACTGCATATTACATTATATTATAAGGTATTTTCAATGAAACACTGCATATTGCGTTATATTATAAGGTATGTTCAATGACACACTGCATATTACATTATATTATAAGGTATTTTCAATGATACCCTGCATATTACGTTATATTATAAGGTATTTTCAATGATAGACTGCAAATATTTCGTTATATTATAAGGTATTCTCAATGATACACTGCATATTACATTATATTATAAAGTAATTTCTATGATACACTGCATATTACATTATTTTATAAGGTATTTTCAATGATACACTGCATTTTACATTATATTATATGGTATTTCCAATGATACACTGCATATTACGTTATATTACAAGGTATTTTCAATGATAGACTGCAAATATTACGTTATATTATAAGGTATTTCCAATGATAGACTGCAAATATTACGTTATATTATAAGGTATACTCAATGATACACTGCATATTACATTATTTAATAAGGTATTTTCAATGAAACACTGTATATTACATTATTTTATACGGTATTTTCAATGAAACACTGCATATTACATTGTATTATTTGGTATTTTCAATGATACACTGCATATTACGTTATATTATAAGGTATTTTCAATGATAGACTGCATATCACGTTATATTATACGGTATTATCAATGATACACTACATATTACATTATATTATAAGGTATTTTCAATGAAACACTGCATATTACATTATTTTATAAGGTACTTTCAATGATACACTGCAAATATTACGTTATATTATAAGGTATTCTCAATGATACACTGCATATTACATTACATTATAAGGTATTTTCAATGATACACTGCATATTGCATTACATTATAAGGTATTTTCAATGAAACACTGCATATTACATTATTTTATAAGGTATTTTCAATGATACACTGCAAATATTACGTTATATTATAAGGTATTCTCAATGATACACTGCATATTACATTACATTATAAGGTATTTTCAATGATACACTGCATATTACATTACATTATAAGGTATTTTCAATGATAGACTGCATATTACGTTATATTATAAGATATTTTGAATGATAGACTGCATATTGATATATATTATAAGATATTTTCAATAATAGACTGCATATTACATTATATTTGAAGGTGTTATCAATGATACACTGCATATTACATTATATTATAAGGTGTTTTCAATGATACACTGCATATTACGTTGTGTTATAAGGTATTTTCAATGATACACTGCATATTACGTTATATTATAAGGTATTTTCAATGATAGACTGCAAATATTACGTTATTTTATAAGGTATTTTCAATGATGCACTGCATATTACGTTATATTATAAGGTAATTTCTATGATACACTGCATATTACATTATTTTATATGGTATTTTCAGTGATACACTGCATATTACGTTATATTATAAGGTATTTTCAATGATAGACTGCAAATATTACGTTATATTATAAGGTATTTTCAATGATAGACTGCAAATATTACATTATATTATAAGGTATACTCAATGATACACTGCATGTTACATTATTTTATAAGGTATTTTCAATGATAGACTGCATATCACGTTATATTATACGGTATTATCAATGATACACTACATACTACATTATATTATAAGGTATTTTCAATGAAACACTGCATATTACATTACATTATAAGGTATTTTCAATGATAGACTGCATATTACGTTATATTATAAGGTATTTTCAATGATAGACTGCATATCACGTTATATTATACGGTATTATCAATGATACACTACATATTACATTATATTATAAGGTATTTTCAATGAAACACTGCATATTACATTATTTTATAAGGTACTTTCAATGATACACTGCAAATATTACGTTATATTATAAGGTATTCTCAATGATACACTGCATATTACATTACATTATAAGGTATTTTCAATGATACACTGCATATTGCATTACATTATAAGGTATTTTCAATGAAACACTGCATATTACATTATTTTATAAGGTATTTTCAATGATACACTGCAAATATTACGTTATATTATAAGGTATTCTCAATGATACACTGCATATTACATTACATTATAAGGTATTTTCAATGATACACTGCATATTACATTACATTATAAGGTATTTTCAATGATAGACTGCATATTACGTTATATTATAAGATATTTTGAATGATAGACTGCATATTGATATATATTATAAGATATTTTCAATAATAGACTGCATATTACATTATATTTGAAGGTGTTATCAATGATACACTGCATATTACATTATATTATAAGGTGTTATCAATGATACACTGCATATTACGTTGTGTTATAAGGTATTTTCAATGATACACTGCATATTACGTTATATTATAAGGTATTTTCAATGATAGACTGCAAATATTACGTTATTTTATAAGGTATTTTCAATGATGCACTGCATATTACGTTATATTATAAGGTAATTTCTATGATACACTGCATATTACATTATTTTATATGGTATTTTCAGTGATACACTGCATATTACGTTATATTATAAGGTATTTTCAATGATAGACTGCAAATATTACGTTATATTATAAGGTATTTTCAATGATAGACTGCAAATATTACATTATATTATAAGGTATACTCAATGATACACTGCATGTTACATTATTTTATAAGGTATTTTCAATGATAGACTGCATATCACGTTATATTATACGGTATTATCAATGATACACTACATATTACATTATATTATAAGGTATTTTCAATGAAACACTGCATATTACATTATTTTATAAGGTATTTTCAATGATACACTGCAAATATTACGTTATATTATAAGGTATTCTCAATGATACACTGCATATTACATTACATTATAAGGTATTTTCAATGATACACTGCATATTACATTACATTATAAGGTATTTTCAATGATAGACTGCAAACATTACGTTATATTATAAGGTATTCTCAATGGTACACTGCATATTACATTATTTTATAAGGTATTTTCAATGAAACACTGTATATTACGTTATATTATATGGTATTTTCAATGATACACTGCATATTACATTGTATTATTTGGTATTTTCAATGATACACTGCATATTACGTTATATTATAAGGTATTTTCAATGATAGACTGCATATCACGTTATATTATACGGTATTATCAATGATACACTACATATTACATTATATTATAAGGTATTTTCAATGAAACACTGCATATTACATTATTTTATAAGGTACTTTCAATGATACACTGCAAATATTACGTTATATTATAAGGTATTCTCAATGATACACTGCATATTACATTACATTATAAGGTATTTTCAATGATACACTGCATATTACATTACATTATAAGGTATTTTCAATGATAGACTGCAAACATTACGTTATATTATAAGGTATTCTCAATGGTACACTGCATATTACATTATTTTATAAGGTATTTTCAATGAAACACTGTATATTACGTTATATTATATGGTATTTTCAATGATACACTGCATATTACATTGTATTATTTGGTATTTTCAATGATACACTGCATATTACGTTATATTATAAGGTATTTTCAATGATAGACTGCAAATATTACGTTATATTATAAGGTATTTTCAATGATAGACTGCAAATATTACATTATATTATAAGGTATACTCAATGATACACTGCATGTTACATTATTTTATAAGGTATTTTCAATGATAGACTGCATATCACGTTATATTATACGGTATTATCAATGATACACTACATATTACATTATATTATAAGGTATTTTCAATGAAACACTGCATATTACATTATTTTATAAGGTATTTTCAATGATACACTGCAAATATTACGTTATATTATAAGGTATTCTCAATGATACACTGCATATTACATTACATTATAAGGTATTTTCAATGATACACTGCATATTACATTACATTATAAGGTATTTTCAATGATAGACTGCAAACATTACGTTATATTATAAGGTATTCTCAATGGTACACTGCATATTACATTATTTTATAAGGTATTTTCAATGAAACACTGTATATTACGTTATATTATATGGTATTTTCAATGATACACTGCATATTACATTGTATTATTTGGTATTTTCAATGATACACTGCATATTACGTTATATTATAAGGTATTTTCAATGATAGACTGCATATCACGTTATATTATACGGTATTATCAATGATACACTACATATTACATTATATTATAAGGTATTTTCAATGAAACACTGCATATTACATTATTTTATAAGGTTCTTTCAATGATACACTGCAAATATTACGTTATATTATAAGGTATTCTCAATGATACACTGCATATTACATTACATTATAAGGTATTTTCAATGATACACTGCATATTGCATTACATTATAAGGTATTTTCAATGATAGACTGCATATTACGTTATATTATAAGATATTTTGAATGATAGACTGCATATTGATATATATTATAAGATATTTTCAATAATAGACTGCATATTACATTATATTTGAAGGTGTTATCAATGATACACTGCATATTACATTATATTATAAGGTGTTTTCAATGATACACTGCATATTACGTTGTGTTATAAGGTATTTTCAATGATACACTGCATATTACGTTATATTATAAGGTATTTTCAACGATACACTGCATATTACGTTATATTATACGGTATTTTCAATGATACAGTTCATATTACGATATATTATAAGGTATTTTCAATGATAGACTGCAAATATTACGTTATATTATAAGGTATTCTCAATGATACACTGCATATTACATTACATTATAAGGTATTTTCAATGATACACTGCATATTACATTACATTATAAGGTATTTTCAATGATAGACTGCATATTACGTTATATTATAAGATATTTTCAATGATAGACTGCATATTGCTATATATTATAAGATATTTTCAATGATAGACTGCATATTACGTTATATTATAAGATATTTTGAATGATAGACTGCATATTGATATATATTATAAGATATTTTCAATAATAGACTGCATATTACATTATATTTGAAGGTGTTATCAATGATACACTGCATATTACATTATATTATAAGGTGTTTTCAATGATACACTGCATATTACGTTGTGTTATAAGGTATTTTCTATGATACACTGCATATTACATTATTTTATTAGGTATTTTCAATGATACTCTGTATATTACGTTATATTATTAGGTATTTTCAATGAAACACTGCATATTACGTTATATTATAAGGTATGTTCAATGACACACTGCATATTACATTATTTTATTAGGTATTTTCAATGATAGACTGCATATCACGTTATATTATACGGTATTATCCATGATACACTACATATTACATTATATTATAAGGTATTTTCTATGAAACACTGCATATTACATTATTTTATAAGGTATTTTCAATGATACACTGCAAATATTACGTTATATTATAAGGTATTCTCAATGATACACTGCATATTACATTACATTATAAGGTATTTTCAATGATACACTGCATATTACATTACATTATAAGGTATTTTCAATGATAGAATGCAAATATTACGTTATTTTATAAGGTATTTTCAATGATACACTGCATTTTACATTATATTATAAGGTATTTTCAATGATACACTGCATATTACGTTATATTATAAAGTAATTTCTATGATACACTGCATATTACATTATTTTATAAGGTATTTTCAATGATACACTGCATATTACGTTATATTATAAGGTATTTTCAATGATAGACTGCAAATATTACGTTATATTATAAGGTATTCTCAATGATACACTGCATATTACATTATTTTATAAGGTATTTTCAATGATACACTGCATATTACGTTATATTACAAGGTATTTTCAATGATAGACTGCAAATATTACGTTATATTATAAGGTATACTCAATGATACACAGCATATTACATTATTTTAAAAGGTATTTTCAATGATACACTGTATATTACGTTATATTATATGGTATTTTCAATGATACACTGCATATTACGTTATATTATAAGGTATTTTCAATGATACACTGCATATTACATTATATTATAAGGTATTTTCAACGATACACTGCATATTACGTTATATTATACGGTATTTTCAATGATACAGTTCATATTACGATATATTATAAGGTATTTTCAATGATAGACTGCAAATATTACGTTATATTATAAGGTATTCTCAATGATACACTGCATATTACATTACATTATAAGGTATTTTCAATGATACACTGCATATTACGTTATATTATAAGGTATTTTCAATGATAGACTGCATATTACGTTATATTATAAGGTATTTTCAATGATAGACTGCATATTGCTATATATTATAAGATATTTTCAATGATAGACTGCATATTACGTTATATTATAAGATATTTTGAATGATAGACTGCATATTGATATATATTATAAGATATTTTCAATAATAGACTGCATATTACATTATATTTGAAGGTGTTATCAATGATACACTGCATATTACATTATATTATAAGGTGTTTTCAATGATACACTGCATATTACGTTGTGTTATAAGGTATTTTCTATGATACACTGCATATTACGTTATATTATAAGGTATTTTCAATGATACACTGCTTATTACGTTATATCATAAGGTATTTTCAATGATGCACTGCATATTACGTTAAATTATAAGGTATTTTCAATAATACACTGCATATTACGTTATATTATAAGGTATTTTCATTGATACACTACACATTACCATATATTCTAAGGTATTTTCAATGATACACTGCATATTACGTTATATCATAAGGTATTTTCAATGCTAAACTACAATATATTATAAGGTATTTTCAATGATACACTGCATATTACGTTATATTATAAGGTATTTTCAATGATACACTGCATATTACGTTATATTACAAGGTATTTTCATTGATACACTACAAATTAACATATATTATAAGGTATTTTCAATGATACACTGCATATTACGTTATATTATAAGGTATTTTCAATGCTAAACTACAATATATTATAAGGTATTTTCAATGATACACTGCATATTACGTTATATTATAAGGTATTTTCAATGGTAAACTACAATATATTATAAGGTATTTTCAATGACACACTGCATGTTACGTTATATTATAAGGCATTTTCAATGATACACTGCATATCACGTTATATTATAAGGTATTTTCCATGATACACTGCATATTACGTTATATTATAAGGTATCTTCAATGATACACTGCATGTTACGTTATATTATAAGGTGTTTTCAATGATACACTGCATATTACGTTATATTATAACGTATTTTCAATGATACATATATATTACGATATATTATATGGTATTTTCTATGATACACTGCATATTACGTTATATTATAAGGTATTTTCAATGATACACTGCATATTACGTTATATTATAAGGTATTTTCATTGATACACTACAAATTACGATATATTATAAGGTATTTTCAATGATACACTGCATATTACATTATATTATAAGGTGATTTCAATGATACACTGCATATTACGTTATATTATAAGGTATTTTCAATGGTAAACTACAATATATTATAAGGTATTTTCAATGATACACTGCATGTTACGTTATATTATAAGGTATTTTCATTGACACACTGCATATTACGTTATATTATAAGGTATTTTCAATGATACACTGCATATTACGTTATATTATAAGGTATTTTCAATGATACACTACAAATTACGATATATTATAAGGTATTTTCAATGATACACTGCATATTACATTATATTATAAGGTGTTTTCAATGATGCACTGCATATCACGTTATATTATACGGTATTTTCAATGATACACTACATATTACAATATATTATTAGGTATTTTCAATGAAACACTGCATATTACGTTATATTATAAGGTATGTTCAATGACACACTGCATATTACATTATTTTATTAGGTATTTTCAATGATACTCTGTATATTACGTTATATTATTAGGTATTTTCAATGAAACACTGCATATTACGTTATATTATAAGGTATGTTCAATGACACACTGCATATTACATTATTTTATTAGGTATTTTCAATGATACTCTGTATATTACGTTATATTATATGGTATTTTCAATGATTCACTGCATATTACATTATATTATAAGGTATTTTCAATGTTACACTGCATATTACATTATATTATATGGTATTTTCAATGAAACACTGCATATTACGATATATTATTAGGTATTTTCAATGATAGACTCCAAATATTTCGTTATATTATAAGGTATTCTCAATGATACACTGCATATTACATTATATTATAAGGTATTCTCAATGATACACTGCATATTACATTATTTTATAAGGTATTTTCAATGATACACTGCATATTACGTTATATTACAAGGTATTTTCAATGATAGACTGCAAATATTACGTTATATTATAAGGTATACTCAATGATACACAGCATATTACATTATTTTAAAAGGTATTTTCAATGATACACTGTATATTACGTTATATTATATGGTATTTTCAATGATACACTGCATATTACGTTATATTATAAGGTATTTTCAATGATACACTGCATATTACATTATATTATAAGGTATTTTCAATGATACACTGCATATTACGTTATATTATACGGTATTTTCAATGATACAGTTCATATTACGATATATTATAAGGTATTTTCAATGATAGACTGCAAATATTACGTTATATTATAAGGTATTCTCAATGATACACTGCATATTACATTACATTATAAGGTATTTTCAATGATACACTGCATATTACATTACATTATAAGATATTTTCAATGATAGACTGCATATTACATTATATTATAAGATATTTTCAATGATAGACTGCATATTGCTATATATTATAAGATATTTTCAATGATAGACTGCATATTACGTTATATTATAAGATATTTTGAATGATAGACTGCATATTGATATATATTATAAGATATTTTCAATAATAGACTGCATATTACATTATATTTGAAGGTGTTATCAATGATACACTGCATATTACATTATATTATAAGGTGTTTTCAATGATACACTGCATATTACGTTGTGTTATAAGGTATTTTCTATGATACACTGCATATTACGTTATATTATAAGGTATTTTCAATGATACACTGCTTATTACGTTATATCATAAGGTATTTTCAATGATACACTGCATATTGCGTTATATTATAAGGTATTTTCAATGATGCACTGCATATTACGTTCTATTATAAGGTATTTTCAATGATACACTGCATATTGCGTTATATTATAAGGTATTTTCAATGATACACTGCATATTACGTTAAATTATAAGGTATTTTCAATAATACACTGCATATTACGTTATATTATAAGGTATTTTCATTGATACACTACAAATTACCATATATTCTAAGGTATTTTCAATGATACACTGCATATTACGTTATATTATAAGGTTTTTTCAATGCTAAACTACAATATATTATAAGGTATTTTCAATGATACACTGCATATTACGTTATATTATAAGGTATTTTCAATGATACACTGCATATTACGTTATATTACAAGGTATTTTCATTGATACACTACAAATTAACATATATTATAAGGTATTTTCAATGATACACTGCATATTACGTTATATTATAAGGTATTTTCAATGCTAAACTACAATATATTATAAGGTATTTTCAATGATACACTGCATATTACGTTATATTATAAGGTATTTTCAATGGTAAACTACAATATATTATAAGGTATTTTCAATGACACACTGCATGTTACGTTATATTATAAGGCATTTTCAATGATACACTGCATATCACGTTATATTATAAGGTATTTTCCATGATACACTGCATATTACGTTATATTATGAGGTATCTTCAATGATACACTGCATGTTACGTTATATTATAAGGTGTTTTCAATGATACACTGCATATTACGTTATATTATAACGTATTTTCAATGATACACTGTATATTACGATATATTATATGGTATTTTCTATGATACACTGCATATTACGTTATATTATAAGGTATTTTCAATGATACACTGCATATTACGTTATATTATAAGGTATTTTCATTGATACACTACAAATTACGATATATTATAAGGTATTTTCAATGATACACTGCATATTACATTATATTATAAGGTGATTTCAATGATACACTGCATATTACGTTATATTATAAGGTATTTTCAATGGTAAACTACAATATATTATAAGGTATTTTCAATGATACACTGCATGTTACGTTATATTATAAGGTATTTTCAATGACACACTGCATATTACGTTATATTATAAGGTATTTTCAATGATACACTGCATATTACGTTATATTATAAGGTATTTTCAATGATACACTGCTTATTACGTTATATCATAAGGTATTTTCAATGATACACTGCATATTGCGTTATATTATAAGGTATTTTCAATGATACACTGCATATTACGTTCTATTATAAGGTATTTTCAATGATACACTGCATATTGCGTTATATTATAAGGTATTTTCAATGATACACTGCGTATTGAGTTATATTATAAGGTATTTTCAATGATTCACTGCATATTACGTTATATTATAAGGTATTTTCAATGATACACTGCACATTACCATATATTCTAAGGTATTTTCAATGATACACTGCATATTACGTTATATTATAAGGTATTTTCAATGCTAAACTACAATATATTATAAGGTATTTTCAATGATACACTGCATATTACGTTATATTATAAGGTATTTTCAATGATACACTGCATATTACGTTATATTACAAGGTATTTTCATTGATACACTACAAATTAACATATATTATAAGGTATTTTCAATGATACACTGCATATTACGTTATATTATAAGGTATTTTCAATGCTAAACTACAATATATTATAAGGTATTTTCAATGATACACTGCATATTACGTTATATTATAAGGTATTTTCAATGGTAAACTACAATATATTATAAGGTATTTTCAATGACACACTGCATGTTACGTTATATTATTAGGCATTTTCAATGATACACTGCATATCACGTTATATTATAAGGTATTTTCCATGATACACTGCATATTACGTTATATTATAAGGTATCTTCAATGATACACTGCATGTTACGTTATATTATAAGGTATTTTCAATGATAGACTGCAAATATTACGTTATATTATAAGGTATTCTCAATGATACACTGCATATTACATTACATTATAAGGTATTTTCAATGATACACTGCATATTACATTACATTATAAGGTATTTTCAATGATAGACTGCATATTACGTTATATTATAAGATATTTTCAATGATAGACTGCATATTGCTATATATTATAAGATATTTTCAATGATAGACTGCATATTACGTTATATTATAAGATATTTTCAATAATAGACTGCATATTACATTATATTTGAAGGTGTTATCAATGATACACTGCATATTACATTATATTATAAGGTGTTTTCAATGATACACTGCATATTACGTTGTGTTATAAGGTATTTTCTATGATACACTGCATATTACGTTATATTATAAGGTATTTTCAATGATACACTGCTTATTACGTTATATCATAAGGTATT
Source organism: Lasioglossum lativentre (assembly GCA_916610255.1). Taxonomy (NCBI): domain Eukaryota; kingdom Metazoa; phylum Arthropoda; class Insecta; order Hymenoptera; family Halictidae; genus Lasioglossum; species Lasioglossum lativentre. The sequence continues at coordinate 67,258 of CAKAJI010000470.1, forward strand.
TTCAATGATACACTGCATATTGCGTTATATTATAAGGTATTTTCAATGATGCACTGCATATTACGTTCTATTATAAGGTATTTTCAATGATACACTGCATATTGCGTTATATTATAAGGTATTTTCAATGATACACTGCATATTACGTTAAATTATAAGGTATTTTCAATAATACACTGCATATTACGTTATATTATAAGGTATTTTCATTGATACACTACACATTACCATATATTCTAAGGTATTTTCAATGATACACTGCATATTACGTTATATTATAAGGTATTTTCAATGCTAAACTACAATATATTATAAGGTATTTTCAATGATACACTGCATATTACGTTATATTATAAGGTATTTTCAATGATACACTGCATATTACGTTATATTACAAGGTATTTTCATTGATACACTACAAATTAACATATATTATAAGGTATTTTCAATGATACACTGCATATTACGTTATATTATAAGGTATTTTCAATGCTAAACTACAATATATTATAAGGTATTTTCAATGATACACTGCATATTACGTTATATTATAAGGTATTTTCAATGGTAAACTACAATATATTATAAGGTATTTTCAATGACACACTGCATGTTACGTTATATTATAAGGCATTTTCAATGATACACTGCATATCACGTTATATTATAAGGTATTTTCCATGATACACTGCATATTACGTTATATTATAAGGTATTTTCAATGATACACTGCATGTTACGTTATATTATAAGGTATTTTCAATGATACACTGCATATTACGTTATATTATAACGTATTTTCAATGATACACTGTATATTACGATATATTATATGGTATTTTCTATGATACACTGCATATTACGTTATATTATAAGGTATTTTCAATGATACACTGCATATTACGTTATATTATAAGGTATTTTCATTGATACACTACGAATTACGATATATTATAAGGTATTTTCAATGATACACTGCATATTACATTATATTATAAGGTGATTTCAATGATACACTGCATATTACGTTATATTATAAGGTATTTTCAATGGTAAACTACAATATATTATAAGGTATTTTCAATGATACACTGCATGTTACGTTATATTATAAGGTATTTTCAATGACACACTGCATATTACGTTATATTATAAGGTATTTTCAATGATACACTGCATATTACGTTATATTATAAGGTATTTTCAATGATACACTACAAATTACGATATATTATAAGGTATTTTCAATGATACACTGCATATTACATTATATTATAAGGTATTTTCAATAATGCACTGCATATTACGTTATATTATAAGGTATTTTCAATGCTAAACTACAATATATTATAAGGTATTTTCAATGATACACTGCATATTACGTTATATTATAACGTATTTTCAATGATACACTGTATATTACGATATATTATATGGTATTTTCTATGATACACTGCATATTACGTTATATTATAAGGTATTTTCAATGATACACTGCATATTACGTTATATTATAAGGTATTTTCATTGATACACTACAAATTACGATATATTATAAGGTATTTTCAATGATACACTGCATATTACATTATATTATAAGGTGATTTCAATGATACACTGCATATTACGTTATATTATAAGGTATTTTCAATGGTAAACTACAATATATTATAAGGTATTTTCAATGATACACTGCATGTTACGTTATATTATAAGGTATTTTCAATGACACACTGCATATTACGTTATATTATAAGGTATTTTCAATGATACACTGCATATTACGTTATATTATAAGGTATTTTCAATGATACACTGCTTATTACGTTATATCATAAGGTATTTTCAATGATACACTGCATATTGCGTTATATTATAAGGTATTTTCAATGATACACTGCATATTACGTTCTATTATAAGGTATTTTCAATGATACACTGCATATTGCGTTATATTATAAGGTATTTTCAATGATACACTGCATATTACGTTAAATTATAAGGTATTTTCAATAATACACTGCATATTACGTTATATTATAAGGTATTTTCATTGATACACTACACATTACCATATATTCTAAGGTATTTTCAATGATACACTGCATATTACGTTATATCATAAGGTATTTTCAATGCTAAACTACAATATATTATAAGGTATTTTCAATGATACACTGCATATTACGTTATATTATAAGGTATTTTCAATGATACACTGCATATTACGTTATATTACAAGGTATTTTCATTGATACACTACAAATTAACATATATTATAAGGTATTTTCAATGATACACTGCATATTACGTTATATTATAAGGTATTTTCAATGCTAAACTACAATATATTATAAGGTATTTTCAATGATACACTGCATATTACGTTATATTATAAGGTATTTTCAATGGTAAACTACAATATATTATAAGGTATTTTCAATGACACACTGCATGTTACGTTATATTATAAGGCATTTTCAATGATACACTGCATATCACGTTATATTATAAGGTATTTTCCATGATACACTGCATATTACGTTATATTATAAGGTATCTTCAATGATACACTGCATGTTACGTTATATTATAAGGTATTTTCAATGATAGACTGCAAATATTACGTTATATTATAAGGTATTCTCAATGATACACTGCATATTACATTACATTATAAGGTATTTTCAATGATACACTGCATATTACATTACATTATAAGGTATTTTCAATGATAGACTGCATATTACGTTATATTATAAGATATTTTCAATGATAGACTGCATATTGCTATATATTATAAGATATTTTCAATGATAGACTGCATATTACGTTATATTATAAGATATTTTGAATGATAGACTGCATATTGATATATATTATAAGATATTTTCAATAATAGACTGCATATTACATTATATTTGAAGGTGTTATCAATGATACACTGCATATTACATTATATTATAAGGTGTTTTCAATGATACACTGCATATTACGTTGTGTTATAAGGTATTTTCTATGATACACTGCATATTACGTTATATTATAAGGTATTTTCAATGATACACTGCTTATTACGTTATATCATAAGGTATTTTCAATGATACACTGCATATTGCGTTATATTATAAGGTATTTTCAATGATGCACTGCATATTACGTTCTATTATAAGGTATTTTCAATGATACACTGCATATTACGTTATATTATAAGGTATTTTCAATGATACACTGCATATTACGTTAAATTATAAGGTATTTTCAATAATACACTGCATATTACGTTATATTATAAGGTATTTTCATTGATACACTACACATTACCATATATTCTAAGGTATTTTCAATGATACACTGCATATTACGTTATATCATAAGGTTTTTTCAATGCTAAACTACAATATATTATAAGGTATTTTCAATGATACACTGCATATTACGTTATATTATAAGGTATTTTCAATGATACACTGCATATTACGTTATATTACAAGGTATTTTCATTGATACACTACAAATTAACATATATTATAAGGTATTTTCAATGATACACTGCATATTACGTTATATTATAAGGTATTTTCAATGATAAACTACAATATATTATAAGGTATTTTCAATGATACACTGCATATTACGTTATATTATAAGGTATTTTCAATGGTAAACTACAATATATTATAAGGTATTTTCAATGACACACTGCATGTTACGTTATATTATAAGGCATTTTCAATGATACACTGCATATCACGTTATATTATAAGGTATTTTCCATGATACACTGCATATTACGTTATATTATAAGGTATCTTCAATGATACACTGCATGTTACGTTATATTATAAGGTGTTTTCAATGATACACTGCATATTACGTTATATTATAACGTATTTTCAATGATACACTGTATATTACGATATATTATATGGTATTTTCTATGATACACTGCATATTACGTTATATTATAAGGTATTTTCAATGATACACTGCATATTACGTTATATTATAAGGTATTTTCATTGATACACTACGAATTACGATATATTATAAGGTATTTTCAATGATACACTGCATATTACATTATATTATAAGGTGATTTCAATGATACACTGCATATTACGTTATATTATAAGGTATTTTCAATGGTAAACTACAATATATTATAAGGTATTTTCAATGATACACTGCATGTTACGTTATATTATAAGGTATTTTCAATGACACACTGCATATTACGTTATATTATAAGGTATTTTCAATGATACACTGCATATTACGTTATATTATAAGGTATTTTCAATGATACACTACAAATTACGATATATTATAAGGTATTTTCAATGATACACTGCATATTACATTATATTATAAGGTATTTTCAATAATGCACTGCATATTACGTTATATTATAAGGTATTTTCAATGCTAAACTACAATATATTATAAGGTATTTTCAATGATACACTGCATATTACGTTATATTATAAGGTATTTTCTATGATACACTGCATATTACGATATATCATAAGGTATTTTCAATGATACACTGCATATTGCGTTATATTATATGGTATTTTCAATGATGCACTGCATATTACGTTCTATTATAAGGTATTTTCAATGATACACTGCATATTACGTTATATTATAAGGTATTTTCAATGGTAAACTACAATATATTATAAGGTATTTTCAATGACACACTGCATGTTACGTTATATTATAAGGCATTTTCAATGATACACTGCATATTACGTTATATTATAAGGTATTTTCAATGATACACTGCATATTACATTATATTATAAGGTATTTTCAATGATACACTGCATGTTACGTTATATTATAAGGTATTTTCAATGATACACTGCATATTACGTTATATTATAAGCTATTTTCAATGATACACTGCATATTACGTTATATTATAAGGTATTTTCAATGATACACTGCATATTACGTTATATTATAAGGTATTTTCAATGATACACTACAAATTACGATATATTATAAGGTATTTTCAATGATACACTGCATATTACATTATATTATAAGGTATTTTCAATGATACACTGCATATTACGTTATATTATAAGGTATTTTCAATGATACACTGCATATTACGTTATATTATAAGGTATTTTCATTGATACACTACAAATTACCATATATTATAAGGTATTTTCAATGATACACTGCACATTACGTTATATCATAAGGTATTTTCAATGATACACTGCATATTACGTTATATTATAAGGTATTTTCAATGATACACTGCATATTACGTTATATTATAAGGTATTTTCAATGATACACTGCATATTACGTTATATTATAAGGTATTTTCAATGATACACTGCATATTACGTTATATTATAAGGTATTTTCAATGATACACTGCATGTTACGTTATATTATAAGGTATTTTCAATGATACACTGCATATTACGTTATATTATAAGGTATTTTCAATGATACACTGCATATTACGTTATATTATAAGGTATTTTCAATGATACACTGCATATTACGTTATATTATAAGCTATTTTCATTGATACACTACAAATTACCATATATTATAAGGTATATTCAATGATACACTGCATGTTACGTTATATTATAAGGTATTTTCAATGATACACTGCATATTACGTTATATTATAAGGTATTTTGAATGATACACTGCATATTACGTTATATTATAAGGTATTTTCAATGATACACTGCATATTACGTTATATTATAAGGTATTTTCATTGATACACTACAAATTACCATATATTATAAGGTATTTTCAATGATACACTGCATATTACGTTATATCATAAGGTATATTCAATGATACACTGCATATTACGTTATATTATAAGGTATTTTCAATGGTAAACTACGATATATTATAAGGTATTTTCAATGATACACTGCATATTACGTTATATTATAAGGTATTTTCAATGTTACACTGCATATTATGTTATATTATAAGGTATTTTCAATGATACACTGCATATTACGTTATATTATAAGGTATTTTCAATGATACACTACAAATTACGATATATTATAAGGTATTTTCAATGATACACTGCATATTACATTATATTATAAGGTATTTTCAATGATACACTTCATATTACGTTATATTATAAGGTATTTTCAATGCTAAACTACAATATATTATAAGGTATTTTCAATGATACACTGCATATTACGTTATATTATAAGGTATTTTCAATGGTAAACTACAATATATTATAAGGTATTTTCAATGATACACTGCATGTTACGTTATATTATAAGGCATTTTCAATGATACACTGCATATTAAGTTATATTATAAGGTATTTTCAATGCTAAACTACAATATATTATAAGGTATTTTCAATGATACACTGCATATTACGTTATATTATAAGGTATTTTCAATGGTAAACTACAATATATTATAAGGTATTTTCAATGACACACTGCATGTTACGTTATATTATAAGGCATTTTCAATGATACACTGCATATTACGTTATATTATAAGCTATTTTCATTGATACACTACAAATTACCATATATTATAAGGTATTTTCAATGATACACTGCATATTACGTTATATTATAAGGTGTTTTCAATAATGCACTGCATATTACGTTATATTATAAGGTATTTTCAATGGTAAACTACTATATATTATAAGGTATTTTCAATGATACACTGCATATTACGTTATATTACAAGGTATTTTCATTGATACACTACAAATTACCATATATTATAAGGTATTTTCAATGATACACTGCATATTACGTTATATTATAAGGTATTTTCAATGATACACTACAAATTACGATATATTATAAGGTATTTTCAATGATACACTGCATATTACGTTATATTATAAGGTATTTTCAGTGATACACTGCATATTACGTTATATTATAAGGTATTTTCAATGATACACTGCTTATTACGTTATATCATAAGGTATTTTCAATGATACACTGCATATTGCGTTATATTATAAGGTATTTTCAATGATGCACTGCATATTACGTTCTATTATAAGGTATTTTCAATGATACACTGCATATTGCGTTATATTATAAGGTATTTTCAATGATACACTGCATATTACGTTATATTATAAGGTATTTTCAATGATTCACTGCATATTACGTTATATTATAAGGTATTTTCATTGATACACTACACATTACCATATATTCTAAGGTATTTTCAATGATACACTGCATATTACGTTATATCATAAGGTATTTTCAATGCTAAACTACAATATATTATAAGGTATTTTCAATGATACACTGCATATTACGTTATATTATAAGGTATTTTCAATGATACACTGCATATTACGTTATATTACAAGGTATTTTCATTGATACACTACAAATTAACATATATTATAAGGTATTTTCAATGATACACTGCATATTACGTTATATTATAAGGTATTTTCAATGCTAAACTACAATATATTATAAGGTATTTTCAATGATACACTGCATATTACGTTATATTATAAGGTATTTTCAATGGTAAACTACAATATATTATAAGGTATTTTCAATGACACACTGCATGTTACGTTATATTATAAGGCATTTTCAATGATACACTGCATATCACGTTATATTATAAGGTATTTTCCATGATACACTGCATATTACGTTATATTATAAGGTATTTTCAATGATACACTGCATATTACGTTATATTATAAGGTATTTTCAATGATAGACTGCAAATATTACGTTATATTATAAGGTATTCTCAATGATACACTGCATATTACATTACATTATAAGGTATTTTCAATGATACACTGCATATTACATTATATTATAAGGTATTTTCAATGATAGACTGCATATTACGTTATATTATAAGATATTTTCAATGATAGACTGCATATTGCTATATATTATAAGATATTTTCAATGATAGACTGCATATTACGTTATATTATAAGATATTTTCAATGATAGACTGCATATTGATATATATTATAAGATATTTTCAATAATAGACTGCATATTACATTATATTTGAAGGTGTTATCAATGATACACTGCATATTACATTATATTATAAGGTGTTTTCAATGATACACTGCATATTACGTTGTGTTATAAGGTATTTTCTATGATACACTGCATATTACGTTATATTATAAGGTATTTTCAATGATACACTGCTTATTACGTTATATCATAAGGTATTTTCAATGATACACTGCATATTACGTTATATTATAAGGTATTTTCAACGATGCACTGCATATTACGTTCTATTATAAGGTATTTTCAATGATACACTGCATATTGCGTTATATTATAAGGTATTTTCAATGATACACTGCATATTACTTTAAATTATAAGGTATTTTCAATAATACACTGCATATTACGTTATATTATAAGGTATTTTCATTGATACACTACACATTACCATATATTCTAAGGTATTTTCAATGATACACTGCATATTACGTTATATCATAAGGTATTTTCAATGCTAAACTACAATATATTATAAGGTATTTTCAATGATACACTGCATATTACGTTATATTATAAGGTATTTTCAATGATACACTGCATATTACGTTATATTACAAGGTATTTTCATTGATACACTACAAATTAACATATATTATAAGGTATTTTCAATGATACACTACAAATTACGATATATTATAAGGTATTTTCAATGATACACTGCATATTACATTATATTATAAGGTATTTTCAATAATGCACTGCATATTACGTTATATTATAAGGTATTTTCAATGCTAAACTACAATATATTATAAGGTATTTTCAATGATACACTGCATATTACGTTATATTATAAGGTATTTTCTATGATACACTGCATATTACGATATATCATAAGGTATTTTCAATGATACACTGCATATTGCGTTATATTATTAGGTATTTTCAATGATGCACTGCATATTACGTTCTATTATAAGGTATTTTCAATGATACACTGCATATTACGTTATATTATAAGGTATTTTCAATGGTAAACTACAATATATTATAAGGTATTTTCAATGACACACTGCATGTTACGTTATATTATAAGGCATTTTCAATGATACACTGCATATTACGTTATATTATAAGGTATTTTCAATGATACACTGCATATTACATTATATTATAAGGTATTTTCAATGATACACTGCATATTACGTTATATTATAAGGTATTTTCAATGATACACTGCATATTACGTTATATTATAAGGTATTTTCATTGATACACTACAAATTACGATATATTATAAGGTATTTTCAATGATACACTGCATATTACATTATATTATAAGGTATTTTCAATGATACACTGCATATTACGTTCTATTATAAGGTGTTTTCAATGATACACTGCATATTACGTTATATCATAAGGTATTTTCAATGATACACTGCATATTGCGTTATATTATAAGGTATTTTCAATGATACACTGCATATCACGTTATATTATAACGTATTTTCATTGATACACTGCATATTACGTTATATTATAAGGTATTTTCCATGATACACTGCATATTACGTTATATTATAAGGTATTTTCAATGATACACTGCATGTTACGTTATATTATAAGGTATTTTCAATGATACACTGCATATTACGTTATATTATAAGCTATTTTCAATGATACACTGCATATTACGTTATATTATAAGGTATTTTCAATGATACACTGCATATTACGTTATATTATAAGGTATTTTCAATGATACACTACAAATTACGATATATTATAAGGTATTTTCAATGATACACTGCATATTACATTATATTATAAGGTATTTTCAATGATACACTGCATATTACGTTATATTATAAGGTATTTTCAATGATACACTGCATATTACGTTATATTATAAGGTATTTTCATTGATACACTACAAATTACCATATATTATAAGGTATTTTCAATGATACACTGCACATTACGTTATATCATAAGGTATTTTCAATGATACACTGCATATTACGTTATATTATAAGGTATTTTCAATGATACACTGCATATTACGTTATATTATAAGGTATTTTCAATGATACACTGCATATTACGTTATATTATAAGGTATTTTCAATGATACACTGCATATTACGTTATATTATAAGGTATTTTCAATGATACACTGCATGTTACGTTATATTATAAGGTATTTTCAATGATACACTGCATATTACGTTATATTATAAGGTATTTTCAATGATACACTGCATATTACGTTATATTATAAGGTATTTTCAATGATACACTGCATATTACGTTATATTATAAGCTATTTTCATTGATACACTACAAATTACCATATATTATAAGGTATATTCAATGATACACTGCATGTTACGTTATATTATAAGGTATTTTCAATGATACACTGCATATTACGTTATATTATAAGGTATTTTGAATGATACACTGCATATTACGTTATATTATAAGGTATTTTCAATGATACACTGCATATTACGTTATATTATAAGGTATTTTCATTGATACACTACAAATTACCATATATTATAAGGTATTTTCAATGATACACTGCATATTACGTTATATCATAAGGTATATTCAATGATACACTGCATATTACGTTATATTATAAGGTATTTTCAATGGTAAACTACAATATATTATAAGGTATTTTCAATGATACACTGCATATTACGTTATATTATAAGCTATTTTCAATGTTACACTGCATATTATGTTATATTATAAGGTATTTTCAATGATACACTGCATATTACGTTATATTATAAGGTATTTTCAATGATACACTACAAATTACGATATATTATAAGGTATTTTCAATGATACACTGCATATTACATTATATTATAAGGTATTTTCAATGATACACTGCATATTACGTTATATTATAAGGTATTTTCAATGCTAAACTACAATATATTATAAGGTATTTTCAATGATACACTGCATATTACGTTATATTATAAGGTATTTTCAATGATAAACTACAATATATTATAAGGTATTTTCAATGACACACTGCATGTTACATTATATTATAAGGTATTTTCAATGATACACTGCATATTAAGTTATATTATAAGGTATTTTCAATGCTAAACTACAATATATTATAAGGTATTTTCAATGATACACTGCATATTACGTTATATTATAAGGTATTTTCAATGGTAAACTACAATATATTATAAGGTATTTTCAATGACACACTGCATGTTACGTTATATTATAAGGCATTTTCAATGATACACTGCATATTACGTTATATTATAAGGTATTTTCATTGATACACTACAAATTACCATATATTATAAGGTATTTTCAATGATACACTGCATATTACGTTATATTATAAGGTGTTTTCAATAATGCACTGCATATTACGTTATATTATAAGGTATTTTCAATGATAAACTACTATATATTATAAGGTATTTTCAATGATACACTGCATATTACGTTATATTACAAGGTATTTTCATTGATACACTACAAATTACCATATATTATAAGGTATTTTCAATGATACACTGCATATTACGTTATATTATAAGGTATTTTCAATGATACACTACAAATTACGATATATTATAAGGTATTTTCAATGATACACTGCATATTACGTTATATTATAAGGTATTTTCAGTGACACACTGCATATTACGTTATATTATAAGGTATTTTCAATGATACACTGCTTATTACGTTATATCATAAGGTATTTTCAATGATACACTGCATATTGCGTTATATTATAAGGTATTTTCAATGATGCACTGCATATTACGTTCTATTATAAGGTATTTTCAATGATACACTGCATATTGCGTTATATTATAAGGTATTTTCAATGATACACTGCATATTACGTTAAATTATAAGGTATTTTCAATAATACACTGCATATTACGTTATATTATAAGGTATTTTCATTGATACACTACACATTACCATATATTCTAAGGTATTTTCAATGATACACTGCATATTACATTATATTATAAGGTATTTTCAATGATACACTTCATATTACGTTATATTATAAGGTATTTTCAATGCTAAACTACAATATATTATAAGGTATTTTCAATGATACACTGCATATTACGTTATATTATAAGGTATTTTCAATGGTAAACTACAATATATTATAAGGTATTTTCAATGATACACTGCATATTACGTTATATTACAAGGTATTTTCATTGATACACTACAAATTAACATATATTATAAGGTATTTTCAATGATACACTACAAATTACGATATATTATAAGGTATTTTCAATGATACACTGCATATTACATTATATTATAAGGTATTTTCAATAATGCACTGCATATTACGTTATATTATAAGGTATTTTCAATGCTAAACTACAATATATTATAAGGTATTTTCAATGATACACTGCATATTACGTTATATTATAAGGTATTTTCTATGATACACTGCATATTACGATATATCATAAGGTATTTTCAATGATACACTGCATATTGCGTTATATTATAAGGTATTTTCAATGATGCACTGCATATTACGTTCTATTATAAGGTATTTTCAATGATACACTGCATATTACGTTATATTATAAGGTATTTTCAATGGTAAACTACAATATATTATAAGGTATTTTCAATGACACACTGCATGTTACGTTATATTATAAGGCATTTTCAATGATACACTGCATATTACGTTATATTATAAGGTATTTTCAATGATACACTGCATATTACATTATATTATAAGGTATTTTCAATGATACACTGCATATTACGTTATATTATAAGGTATTTTCAATGATACACTGCATATTACGTTATATTATAAGGTATTTTCATTGATACACTACAAATTACGATATATTATAAGGTATTTTCAATGATACACTGCATATTACATTATATTATAAGGTATTTTCAATGATACACTGCATATTACGTTCTATTATAAGGTGTTTTCAATGATACACTGCATATTACGTTATATCATAAGGTATTTTCAATGATACACTGCATATTGCGTTATATTATAAGGTATTTTCAATGATACACTGCATATCACGTTATATTATAACGTATTTTCATTGATACACTGCATATTACGTTATATTATAAGGTATTTTCCATGATACACTGCATATTACGTTATATTATAAGGTATTTTCAATGATACACTGCATGTTACGTTATATTATAAGGTATTTTCAATGATACACTGCATATTACGTTATATTATAAGCTATTTTCAATGATACACTGCATATTACGTTATATTATAAGGTATTTTCAATGATACACTGCATATTACGTTATATTATAAGGTATTTTCAATGATACACTACAAATTACGATATATTATAAGGTATTTTCAATGATACACTGCATATTACATTATATTATAAGGTATTTTCAATGATACACTGCATATTACGTTATATTATAAGGTATTTTCAATGATACACTGCATATTACGTTATATTATAAGGTATTTTCATTGATACACTACAAATTACCATATATTATAAGGTATTTTCAATGATACACTGCACATTACGTTATATCATAAGGTATTTTCAATGATACACTGCATATTACGTTATATTATAAGGTATTTTCAATGATACACTGCATATTACGTTATATTATAAGGTATTTTCAATGATACACTGCATATTACGTTATATTATAAGGTATTTTCAATGATACACTGCATATTACGTTATATTATAAGGTATTTTCAATGATACACTGCATGTTACGTTATATTATAAGGTATTTTCAATGATACACTGCATATTACGTTATATTATAAGGTATTTTCAATGATACACTGCATATTACGTTATATTATAAGGTATTTTCAATGATACACTGCATATTACGTTATATTATAAGCTATTTTCATTGATACACTACAAATTACCATATATTATAAGGTATATTCAATGATACACTGCATGTTACGTTATATTATAAGGTATTTTCAATGATACACTGCATATTACGTTATATTATAAGGTATTTTGAATGATACACTGCATATTACGTTATATTATAAGGTATTTTCAATGATACACTGCATATTACGTTATATTATAAGGTATTTTCATTGATACACTACAAATTACCATATATTATAAGGTATTTTCAATGATACACTGCATATTACGTTATATCATAAGGTATATTCAATGATACACTGCATATTACGTTATATTATAAGGTATTTTCAATGCTAAACTACAATATATTATAAGGTATTTTCAATGATACACTGCATATTACGTTATATTATAAGCTATTTTCAATGTTACACTGCATATTATGTTATATTATAAGGTATTTTCAATGATACACTGCATATTACGTTATATTATAAGGTATTTTCAATGATACACTACAAATTACGATATATTATAAGGTATTTTCAATGATACACTGCATATTACATTATATTATAAGGTATTTTCAATGATACACTTCATATTACGTTATATTATAAGGTATTTTCAATGCTAAACTACAATATATTATAAGGTATTTTCAATGATACACTGCATATTACGTTATATTATAAGGTATTTTCAATGATAAACTACAATATATTATAAGGTATTTTCAATGACACACTGCATGTTACGTTATATTATAAGGTATTTTCAATGATACACTGCATATTACGTTATATTATAAGGTATTTTCAATGCTAAACTACAATATATTATAAGGTATTTTCAATGATACACTGCATATTACGTTATATTATAAGGTATTTTCAATGGTAAACTACAATATATTATAAGGTATTTTCAATGACACACTGCATGTTACGTTATATTATAAGGCATTTTCAATGATACACTGCATATTACGTTATATTATAAGCTATTTTCATTGATACACTACAAATTACGATATATTATAAGGTATTTTCAATGATACACTGCATATTACGTTATATTATAAGGTGTTTTCAATAATGCACTGCATATTACGTTATATTATAAGGTATTTTCAATGGTAAACTACTATATATTATAAGGTATTTTCAATGATACACTGCATATTACGTTATATTACAAGGTATTTTCATTGATACACTACAAATTACCATATATTATAAGGTATTTTCAATGATACACTGCATATTACGTTATATTATAAGGTATTTTCAATGATACACTACAAATTACGATATATTATAAGGTATTTTCAATGATACACTGCATATTACGTTATATTATAAGGTATTTTCAGTGATACACTGCATATTACGTTATATTATAAGGTATTTTCAATGATACACTGCTTATTACGTTATATCATAAGGTATTTTCAATGATACACTGCATATTGCGTTATATTATAAGGTATTTTCAATGATGCACTGCATATTACGTTCTATTATAAGGTATTTTCAATGATACACTGCATATTGCGTTATATTATAAGGTATTTTCAATGATACACTGCATATTACGTTAAATTATAAGGTATTTTCAATGATACACTGCATATTACGTTATATTATAAGGTATTTTCAATGATACACTACACATTACCATATATTCTAAGGTATTTTCAATGATACACTGCATATTACGTTATATCATAAGGTTTTTTCAATGCTAAACTACAATATATTATAAGGTATTTTCAATGATACACTGCATATTACGTTATATTATAAGGTATTTTCAATGATACACTGCATATTACGTTATATTACAAGGTATTTTCATTGATACACTACAAATTAACATATATTATAAGGTATTTTCAATGATACACTGCATATTACGTTATATTATAAGGTATTTTCAATGCTAAACTACAATATATTATAAGGTATTTTCAATGATACACTGCATATTACGTTATATTATAAGGTATTTTCAATGGTAAACTACAATATATTATAAGGTATTTTCAATGACACACTGCATGTTACGTTATATTATAAGGCATTTTCAATGATACACTGCATATCACGTTATATTATAAGGTATTTTCCATGATACACTGCATATTACGTTATATTATAAGGTATCTTCAATGATACACTGCATGTTACGTTATATTATAAGGTATTTTCAATGATAGACTGCAAATATTACGTTATATTATAAGGTATTTTCAATGATACACTGCATATTACATTACATTATAAGGTATTTTCAATGATACACTGCATATTACATTACATTATAAGGTATTTTCAATGATAGACTGCATATTACGTTATATTATAAGGTATTTTCAATGATAGACTGCATATTGCTATATATTATAAGATATTTTCAATGATAGACTGCATATTACGTTATATTATAAGATATTTTGAATGATAGACTGCATATTGATATATATTATAAGATATTTTCAATAATAGACTGCATATTACATTATATTTGAAGGTGTTATCAATGATACACTGCATATTACATTATATTATAAGGTGTTTTCAATGATACACTGCATATTACGTTGTGTTATAAGGTATTTTCTATGATACACTGCATATTACGTTATATTATAAGGTATTTTCAATGATACACTGCTTATTACGTTATATCATAAGGTATTTTCAATGATACACTGCATATTGCGTTATATTATAAGGTATTTTCAATGATACACTGCATATTACATTACATTATAAGGTATTTTCAATGATACACTGCATATTACATTACATTATAAGGTATTTTCAATGATAGACTGCATATTACGTTATATTATAAGATATTTTCAATGATAGACTGCATATTGCTATATATTATAAGATATTTTCAATGATAGACTGCATATTACGTTATATTATAAGATATTTTGAATGATAGACTGCATATTGATATATATTATAAGATATTTTCAATAATAGACTGCATATTACATTATATTTGAAGGTGTTATCAATGATACACTGCATATTACATTATATTATAAGGTGTTTTCAATGATACACTGCATATTACGTTGTGTTATAAGGTATTTTCTATGATACACTGCATATTACGTTATATTATAAGGTATTTTCAATGATACACTGCTTATTACGTTATATCATAAGGTATTTTCAATGATACACTGCATATTGCGTTATATTATAAGGTATTTTCAATGATGCACTGCATATTACGTTCTATTATAAGGTATTTTCAATGATACACTGCATATTGCGTTATATTATAAGGTATTTTCAATGATACACTGCATATTACGTTAAATTATAAGGTATTTTCAATAATACACTGCATATTACGTTATATTATAAGGTATTTTCATTGATACACTACACATTACGTTATATTACAAGGTATTTTCATTGATACACTACAAATTAACATATATTATAAGGTATTTTCAATGATACACTGCATATTACGTTATATTATAAGGTATTTTCAATGCTAAACTACAATATATTATAAGGTATTTTCAATGATACACTGCATATTACGTTATATTATAAGGTATATTCAATGATACACTGCATGTTACGTTATATTATAAGGTATTTTCAATGATACACTGCATATTACGTTATATTATAAGGTATTTTGAATGATACACTGCATATTACGTTATATTATAAGGTATTTTCAATGATACACTGCATATTACGTTATATTATAAGGTATTTTCATTGATACACTACAAATTACCATATATTATAAGGTATTTTCAATGATACACTGCATATTACGTTATATCATAAGGTATATTCAATGATACACTGCATATTACGTTATATTATAAGGTATTTTCAATGCTAAACTACAATATATTATAAGGTATTTTCAATGATACACTGCATATTACGTTATATTATAAGCTATTTTCAATGTTACACTGCATATTACGTTATATTATAAGGTATTTTCAATGATACACTGCATATTACGTTATATTATAAGGTATTTTCAATGATACACTACAAATTACGATATATTATAAGGTATTTTCAATGATACACTGCATATTACATTATATTATAAGGTATTTTCAATGATACACTTCATATTACGTTATATTATAAGGTATTTTCAATGCTAAACTACAATATATTATAAGGTATTTTCAATGATACACTGCATATTACGTTATATTATAAGGTATTTTCAATGGTAAACTACAATATATTATAAGGTATTTTCAATGACACACTGCATGTTACGTTATATTATAAGGCATTTTCAATGATACACTGCATATTAAGTTATATTATAAGGTATTTTCAATGCTAAACTACAATATATTATAAGGTATTTTCAATGATACACTGCATATTACGTTATATTATAAGGTATTTTCAATGGTAAACTACAATATATTATAAGGTATTTTCAATGACACACTGCATGTTACGTTATATTATAAGGCATTTTCAATGATACACTGCATATTACGTTATATTATAAGTTATTTTCAATGATACACTACAAATTACGATATATTATAAGGTATTTTCAATGATACACTGCATATTACGTTATATTATAAGGTGTTTTCAATAATGCACTGCATATTACGTTATATTATAAGGTATTTTTAATGGTAAACTACTATATATTATAAGGTATTTTCAATGATACACTGCATATTACGTTATATTACAAGGTATTTTCATTGATACACTACAAATTACCATATATTATAAGGTATTTTCAATGATACACTGCATATTACGTTATATTATAAGGTATTTTCAATGATACACTACAAATTACGATATATTATAAGGTATTTTCAATGATACACTGCATATTACGTTATATTATAAGGTATTTTCAGTGACACACTGCATATTACGTTATATTATAAGGTATTTTCAATGATACACTGCATATTACGTTATATTATGTAGGATGTGTGGATTTGTATATTTTCTATTGTATGTATATGTGAATTGTGTTTGTGCATGAGTGTCGCGATACTGCGACCGTGACATAAAAAATAATCAATAAATAAATACATGACGTCTTCTAGAAGATTCGTAAAATAAAACATCCTAGCGAGTAGTATATAAAGGGACGCGTTGACGTGGCGACTTGGCTTTTTACGGGAAACACGAACACGAACACGTCAAGTTTAATACGGAATTACGGAATTACGGTTGAAGGATTTAATTTTTTATTCATTGTTTTTCCAAATTGTATATAAGTTGTGTGCTTTCTTATTGTAATAAAATAACTGTTTAACATCTCTTCTCTTACAATTGGGGGCTCGTCCGGGATAACCATAACGATCAGAGAGTGCGCGACGGATATTAACAGTGCGCGAGACAGTGAAATAAACGTGAAAAGTCAGTGAAATACGTGATCCTTAGTGCGCGACGAAATGGCGGACAGAAACCTGCAAAGTCTAACTATGACGCGCTTGAAAGAGATTCTGCGAAAGAAAAATCTTCCTACTGGCGGAACGAAATTCGAGTTAATCGCAAGACTGCTCGCGGATGGTGTGGAGAACGACGTTTTCAGCGAAGGTGATGGCGATTCGAACGACGGCAGTACGAGAAACGAACCAACAACTGTCGTCACAAACCAAGCTACGGAGATGGAGATGATGAGACGTCGGATCGAACTCCTAGAGAAAGAAAAGGAGTTGGCCATCCGAGAAGCGGAGCTGACCAGACGGGAGCTGGAAATGACGCGTCAAGCACCAGGAAATTTTAGTCAGCAGGCAACGAGCACTGGGATCACGAATACGGTTACACCGAGCACAGGAGTCACGGGTTCGACTCGTGAACCTCTCCGGATGAGCATCACAGCCATTGCAGATCTTTTGAATTATTTCGATGGTTCGGGAAGCGCCTTCGAGACATGGGTGAAGCAGTTTCGACTCCTGCGTAATAACTACGAACTACGAGAAGACGCATGTCGAATCCTCATCGTATCAAGGCTTCGGGGAAAGGTGCTTGACTGGTTCCATTCTCGACCTGAGCACATGACGATGACGATCGAGACATTGCTGGAGAACATGGAGGCCATGTTCTACCGACGACCGAACAAACTGAAGGAGAGGCGACGCTTTGAGGAGAGGACATGGCACCGAGGAGAAACCTTCACTGATTACTTCCACCGGAAGGTTATCCTGGCCAATCGCATCGCCATAGACGGGGACGAATTCATCGACTGCGTCATCGACGGGATTCCGGATCTCGCCCTCCAGAACCAGGCACGCGTCCAGAGGTTCAAGACAAACGCTGATATACTGGAAGCTTTTGGCAAAATCGAGTTTGGGCCGAGGACAACCAACACGACGTTCAAGGGAGGAGAGCCGACGCAGAGGACGTCCAACACGACGATCAAGGGAGGAGAGCCGAGGTTCAGAGGTGATTCCGGCTCAGCGATGACAACGTCAGCGATGGCAACGACAACGAGGAGATGCATCAACTGCGGCGATCGAGGACACCCCACATTCAAATGCCCCGTGCAAGATAAAGGTCGTAAGTGTTTCCACTGCAACGAATATGGTCATATTTCGCGCGATTGTCCGACAAAGAAAGAAAACGTGAAGAACGTCCTCGCTGTCGCGAAATCCGCGGAAACGAAATTCCGAAATGATATTCACGTGAACGGGTACGCCGCGGTAGCCGTTCTTGATACGGGCAGCGACGTATCGCTAATTCGCGAAAACGTATATATTGACATCGGGGCACCTCCGCTAACCAACGAAGAAATGCGACTTCGCGGAATAGGCTCCCAAGAATATCGAACTCTCGGGAAGTTCAACGCGGAAATCATAATCGACGGCGAAATACGCGAAGCCACATTACATGTCGTGGAAAACGAAGTTTTAAAATACGGAGTGCTGTTAGGTTATGATTTCATAAACGTCGGGGAGTGGTCGGTAAAAGACGGCACAATGGTGCTAGCGAAACGTTCAAACGCGCAGATTGTCACGTCCGAAATTTTACACGTGGGCCACGAGCACGAGAACAATCCGATCGATCTTTCCCATGTTAAAGACGAGAAACTGCGACTCGAAATAGAGACGGCCGTTCGCGAATACAAGCCCGACGGGAACCGCGATGTCGGGGTAACGATGAAAATTATTGTCAGGGACGACGTACCGGTATACCAGCGACCGAGAAGACTCTCTCCTGCCGAGAGAGAAGGGGTTAATCGACAAATTAACGAGTGGATACTCGACGGTATTGTACAACCCTCTCTCTCCGAGTACGCGAGTCCGATCGTTTTAGTTAAAAAGAAAGACGGAACCGCTCGCCTATGCGTCGACTATAGACAGCTAAACGCGAAGATTATTCGAGACCGATACCCCCTTCCACTAATAGAGGATCAATTAGATTTTTTACGAGACGCTGTCATCTACAGTACGTTAGATTTACGAAATGCCTTTTTCCATATTACGGTCGAGCCAGAATGCCGGAAATATACGTCTTTCATAGTACCTGATGGGCAATACGAATTTTTAAAAGTTCCATTTGGCTTATGCAATTCCCCTGCGGTTTTTCAAAGATTCGTAAACGTCGCGTTTAAAGATCTAATTGGGAAGAAGGTCGTTTTATCATACATTGACGACTTGGTGGTTCCTGCAATGAATTACGAAAGTGCTACGCAACGATTAAAAGACGTTCTTAAACGGGCGGCAGAATGCGGTCTAGTCATAAATTGGGGTAAATGCGATTTCTTGAAAACGCGCGTGGAGTACCTCGGACATATAGTGGAAGGAGGCACGGTGCAGCCGTCGGAGAACAAAACGAAAGCAGTGGCTCGTTTCCCAACCCCAACGATGTGTAAACAATTACAGAGCTTCCTTGGATTATCTGGATATTTCCGAAAATTTATCCAGGGATATTCCACGATCGCACGTCCATTAACGCAATTGTTAAAGTCCAATGTATCATTTAAATTCGGAGTAGAAGAGCAAAATGCGTTTCAATCACTCAAGGAAGCTCTGCTCGAAAAGCCAGTTTTGCGAATGTACAGGCCCGAGCGGGAAACGGAGCTTCACACCGACGCATCTATGTACGGTTTCGGAGCGATACTTTTACAGCGTGATAGCGAGGACGGTGCGTTTCACCCTGTGTATTACGCGAGTGGAATGACAACCACAGCGGAACAACGATATATAAGCTACGAACTTGAAGTATTAGCAATAGTACGGGCCCTAAAGAAATTTAGAGTTTATTTGCTCGGTATTCCATTCAAAATTTGAGTATTCGATTGAACATCGACCCGGAACTTCGATGAAACATGTTGATGCGCTCAGTCGTAACCCAATGTCAACTTGTCTTGCGATTGAAAGCGAGGATAGCGTCACGGCTCGCATTCGTAAAGCTCAGGAAAACGACGACGATTTACAAAAAATTAGAAACGGCGTAAACGAACGGGGAATCGATGGATACGTGATGAAACGGGGGCTTTTACTACGCGAAACAAACGGCGAATTACGCATCGTGGTACCGAAGGGGATGCAAACGCAAGTCACACGCAAGGCGCACGAAAACGGGCATTTCTCTATCGCGAAAACGGAGGCACAGATACGACGTGATTATTGGTTTTCTGGCATGCGGGCAAGAATCGAAAAAGTAGTCAATAATTGCGTGGACTGCATTCTCGCAAAGCGGAAAAAGGGGCGACAAGAGGGGCTACTGCACGCAATCGAGAAGCGAGACAGGCCACTCGAGACTTATCATGTAGATCACCTCGGCCCGCTTCGGCCGATTCGAAATGTATTTTCAATGATACACTGCATATTACGTTATATTATAAGGTATTTTCAATGATACACTGCATATTACGTTATATTATAAGGTATTTTCATTGATACACTACAAATTACCATATATTCTAAGGTATTTTCAATGATACACTGCATATTACGTTATATCATAAGGTATATTCAATGATACACTGCATATTACGTTATATTATAAGGTATTTTCAATGATACACTGCATATTACGTTATATTATAAGGTATTTTCAATGATACACTGCATATTACGTTATATTATAAGGTATTTTCAATGATACACTGCATATTACGTTATATTATAAGGTATTTTCAATGATACACTGCATATTACGTTATATTACAAGGTATTTTCATTGATACACTACAAATTAACATATATTATAAGGTATTTTCAATGATACACTGCATATTACGTTATATTATAAGGTATTTTCAATGCTAAACTACAATATATTATAAGGTATTTTCAATGATACACTGCATATTACGTTATATTATAAGGTATTTTCAATGATACACTGCATATTACGTTATATTATAAGGTATTTTCAATGGTAAACTACAATATATTTATAAGGTATTTTCAATGACACACTGCATGTTACGTTATATTATAAGGCATTTTCAATGATACACTGCATATTACGTTATATTATAAGCTATTTTCATTGATACACTACAAATTACCATATATTATAAGGTATATTCAATGATACACTGCATATTACGTTATATTATAAGGTATTTTCAATGATACACTGCATATTACGTTATATTATAAGGTATTTTCAATGATACACTGCATGTTACGTTATATTATAAGGTATTTTCAATGATACACTGCATATTACGTTATATTATAAGGTATTTTCAATGATAGACTGCATATTACGTTATATTACAAGGTATTTTCAATGATAGACTGCATATTACATTATATTATAAGGTATTTTCAATGATAGACTGCATATTACGTTATATTATGAGGTATTTTCAATGATAGACTGCATATTACGTTATATTATAAAGTATTTTCAATGAATCACTGCATATTACGTTATATTATAAGGTATTTTCAATGATACACTGCATATTACGTTATATTATAAGGTATTTTCATTGATACACTACAAATTACCATATATTCTAAGGTATTTTCAATGATACACTGCATATTACGTTATATCATAAGGTATATTCAATGATACACTGCATATTACGTTATATTATAAGGTATTTTCAATGATACACTGCATATTACGTTATATTATAATGTATTTTCAATGATACACTGCATATTACGTTATATTATAAGGTATTTTCAATGATACACTGCATATTACGTTATATTATAAGGTATTTTCAATGATACACTGCATATTACGTTATATTACAAGGTATTTTCATTGATACACTACAAATTAACATATATTATAAGGTATTTTCAATGATACACTGCATATTACGTTATATTATAAGGTATTTTCAATGCTAAACTACAATATATTATAAGGTATTTTCAATGATACACTGCATATTACGTTATATTATAAGGTATTTTCAATGATACACTGCATATTACGTTATATTATAAGGTATTTTCAATGATACACTGCATATTACGTTATATTATAAGGTATTTTCAATGATACACTGCATATTACGTTATATTATAAGGTATTTTCTATGATACACTGCATATTACGTTATATTATAAGGTATTTTCAATGATACACTGCACATTACGTTATATTATAAGGTATTTTCAATGATACACTACAAATTACGATATATTATAAGGTATTTTCAATGATACACTGCATATTACATTATATTATAAGGTATTTTCAATGATACACTGCATATTACGTTATATTATAAGGTATTTTCAATGATACACTGCATATTACGTTATATTATAAGGTATTTTCAATGATACACTGCATATTACATTATATTATAAGGTATTTTCAATGATACACTGCATATTACGTTATATTATAAGGTATTTTCAATGATACACTGCATATTACGTTATATTACAAGGTATTTTCATTGATACACTACAAATTAACATATATTATAAGGTATTTTCAATGATACACTGCATATTACGTTATATTATAAGGTATTTTCAATGCTAAACTACAATATATTATAAGGTATTTTCAATGATACACTGCATATTACGTTATATTATAAGGTATTTTCAATGCTAAACTACAATATATTATAAGGTATTTTCAATGATACACTGCATATTACGTTATATTATAAGGTATTTTCAATGATACACTGCATATTACGTTATATTATAAGGTATTTTCAATGGTAAACTACAATATATTTATAAGGTATTTTCAATGACACACTGCATGTTACGTTATATTATAAGGCATTTTCAATGATACACTGCATATTACGTTATATTATAAGCTATTTTCATTGATACACTACAAATTACCATATATTATAAGGTATATTCAATGATACACTGCATATTACGTTATATTATAAGGTATTTTCAATGATACACTGCATATTACGTTATATTATAAGGAATTTTCAATGATACACTGCATGTTACGTTATATTATAAGGTATTTTCAATGATACACTGCATATTACGTTATATTATAAGGTATTTTCAATGATAGACTGCATATTACGTTATATTACAAGGTATTTTCAATGATAGACTGCATATTACATTATATTATAAGGTATTTTCAATGATAGACTGCATATTACGTTATATTATGAGGTATTTTCAATGATAGACTGCATATTACGTTATATTATAAAGTATTTTCAATGAATCACTGCATATTACGTTATATTATAAGGTATTTTCAATGATACACTGCATATTACGTTATATTATAAGGTATTTTCAATGATACACTGCATATTACGTTATATTATAAGGTATTTTCAATGATACACTGCATGTTACGTTATATTATAAGGTATTTTCAATGATACACTGCATATTACGTTATATAATAAGCTATTTTCAATGATACACTGCATATTACGTTATATTATAAGGTATTTTCAATGATACACTGCATATTACGTTATATTATAAGGTATTTTCAATGATACACTACAAATTACGATATATTATAAGGTATTTTCAATGATACACTGCATATTACATTATATTATAAGGTATTTTCAATGATACACTGCATATTACGTTATATTATAAGGTATTTTCAATGATACACTGCATATTACGTTATATTATAAGGTATTTTCATTGATACACTACAAATTACCATATATTATAAGGTATTTTCAATGATACACTGCATATTACGTTATATCATAAGGTATATTCAATGATACACTGCATATTACGTTATATTATAAGGTATTTTCAATGATACACTGCATATTACGTTATATTATAAGGTATTTTCAATGGTAAACTACAATATATTATAAGGTATTTTCAATGATACACTGCATGTTACGTTATATTATAAGGCATTTTCAATGATACACTGCATATTACGTTATATTATAAGCTATTTTCAATGATACACTGCATATTACGTTATATTATAAGGTATTTTCAATGATACACTGCATATTACGTTATATTATAAGGTATTTTCAATGATACACTGCATATTACGTTATATTATAAGGTATTTTCAATGATACACTGCACATTACGTTATATTATAAGGTATTTTCAATGATACACTACAAATTACGATATATTATAAGGTATTTTCAATGATACACTGCATATTACATTATATTATAAGGTATTTTCAATGATACACTGCATATTACGTTATATTATAAGGTATTTTCAATGATACACTGCATATTACGTTATATTATAAGGTATTTTCAATGATACACTGCATATTACGTTATATTATAAGGTATTTTCAATGATACACTGCATATTACGTTATATTATAAGGTATTTTCAATGATACACTGCATATTACGTTATATTACAAGGTATTTTCATTGATACACTACAAATTAACATATATTATAAGGTATTTTCAATGATACACTGCATATTACGTTATATTATAAGGTATTTTCAATGCTAAACTACAATATATTATAAGGTATTTTCAATGATACACTGCATATTACGTTATATTATAAGGTATTTTCAATGCTAAACTACAATATATTATAAGGTATTTTCAATGATACACTGCATATTACGTTATATTATAAGGTATTTTCAATGATACACTGCATATTACGTTATATTATAAGGTATTTTCAATGATACACTGCATATTACGTTATATTATAAGGTATTTTCAATGATAGACTGCATATTACGTTATATTACAAGGTATTTTCAATGATAGACTGCATATTACATTATATTATAAGGTATTTTCAATGATAGACTGCATATTACGTTATATTATGAGGTATTTTCAATGATAGACTGCATATTACGTTATATTATAAAGTATTTTCAATGAATCACTGCATATTACGTTATATTATAAGGTATTTTCAATGATACACTGCATATTACGTTATATTATAAGGTATTTTCATTGATACACTACAAATTACCATATATTCTAAGGTATTTTCAATGATACACTGCATATTACGTTATATCATAAGGTATATTCAATGATACACTGCATATTACGTTATATTATAAGGTATTTTCAATGATACACTGCATATTACGTTATATTATAAGGTATTTTCAATGATACACTGCATATTACGTTATATTATAAGGTATTTTCAATGATACACTGCATATTACGTTATATTATAAGGTATTTTCAATGATACACTGCATATTACGTTATATTACAAGGTATTATCCATTGATACACTACAAATTAACATATATTATAAGGTATTTTCAATGATACACTGCATATTACGTTATATTATAAGGTATTTTCAATGCTAAACTACAATATATTATAAGGTATTTTCAATGATACACTGCATATTACGTTATATTATAAGGTATTTTCAATGATACACTGCATATTACGTTATATTATAAGGTATTTTCAATGATACACTGCATATTACGTTATATTATAAGGTATTTTCAATGATACACTGCATGTTACGTTATATTATAAGGTATTTTCAATGATACACTGCATATTACGTTATATAATAAGCTATTTTCAATGATACACTGCATATTACGTTATATTATAAGGTATTTTCAATGATACACTGCATATTACGTTATATTATAAGGTATTTTCAATGATACACTACAAATTACGATATATTATAAGGTATTTTCAATGATACACTGCATATTACATTATATTATAAGGTATTTTCAATGATACACTGCATATTACGTTATATTATAAGGTATTTTCAATGATACACTGCATATTACGTTATATTATAAGGTATTTTCATTGATACACTACAAATTACCATATATTATAAGGTATTTTCAATGATACACTGCATATTACGTTATATCATAAGGTATATTCAATGATACACTGCATATTACGTTATATTATAAGGTATTTTCAATGATACACTGCATATTACGTTATATTATAAGGTATTTTCAATGGTAAACTACAATATATTATAAGGTATTTTCAATGATACACTGCATGTTACGTTATATTATAAGGCATTTTCAATGATACACTGCATATTACGTTATATTATAAGCTATTTTCAATGATACACTGCATATTACGTTATATTATAAGGTATTTTCAATGATACACTGCATATTACGTTATATTATAAGGTATTTTCAATGATACACTGCATATTACGTTATATTATAAGGTATTTTCAATGATACACTGCACATTACGTTATATTATAAGGTATTTTCAATGATACACTACAAATTACGATATATTATAAGGTATTTTCAATGATACACTGCATATTACATTATATTATAAGGTATTTTCAATGATACACTGCATATTACGTTATATTATAAGGTATTTTCAATGCTAAACTACAATATATTATAAGGTATTTTCAATGATACACTGCATATTACGTTATATTATAAGGTATTTTCATTGATACACTACAAATTACCATATATTCTAAGGTATTTTCAATGATACACTGCATATTACGTTATATCATAAGGTATATTCAATGATACACTGCATATTACGTTATATTATAAGGTATTTTCAATGATACACTGCATATTACTTAATATTATAAGGTATTTTCAATGATACACTACAAATTACGATATATTATAAGGTATTTTCAATGATACACTGCATATTACATTATATTATAAGGTATATTCAATGATACACTGCATATTACGTTATATTATAAGGTATTTTCAATGATACACTGCATATTACGTTATATTATAAGGTATTTTCAATGGTAAACTACAATATATTATAAGGTATTTTCAATGATACACTGCATGTTACGTTATATTATAAGGCATTTTCAATGATACACTGCATATTACGTTATATTATAAGCTATTTTCAATGATACACTGCATATTACTTAATATTATAAGGTATTTTCAATGATACACTGCATATTACGTTATATTATAAGGTATTTTCAATGATACACTACAAATTACCATATATTCTAAGGTATTTTCAATGATACACTGCATATTACGTTATATTATAAGGTATTTTCAATGATACACTACAAATTACGATATATTATAAGGTATTTTCAATGATAGACTGCATATTACGTTATATTATAAAGTATTTTCAATGAATCACTGCATATTACGTTATATTATAAGGTATTTTCAATGATACACTGCATATTACGTTATATTATAAGGTATTTTCATTGATACACTACAAATTACCATATATTATAAGGTATATTCAATGATACACTGCATATTACGTTATATTATAAGGTATTTTCAATGATACACTGCATATTACGTTATATTATAAGGTATTTTCAATGATACACTGCATGTTACGTTATATTATAAGGTATTTTCAATGATACACTGCATATTACGTTATATAATAAGCTATTTTCAATGATACACTGCATATTACTTTATATTATAAGGTATTTTCAATGATACACTGCATATTACGTTATATTATAAGGTATTTTCAATGATACACTACAAATTACGATATATTATAAGGTATTTTCAATGATACACTGCATATTACATTATATTATAAGGTATTTTCAATGATACACTGCATATTACGTTATATTATAAGGTATTTTCAATGATACACTGCATATTACGTTATATTATAAGGTATTTTCATTGATACACTACAAATTACCATATATTATAAGGTATTTTCAATGATACACTGCATATTACGTTATATCATAAGGTATATTCAATGATACACTGCATATTACGTTATATTATAAGGTATTTTCAATGATACACTGCATATTACGTTATATTATAAGGTATTTTCAATGGTAAACTACAATATATTATAAGGTATTTTCAATGATACACTGCATATTACGTTATATTATAAGGTATTTTCAATGATACACTACAAATTACGATATATTATAAGGTATTTTCAATGATACACTGCATATTACGTTATATTATAAGGTATTTTCAATGATACACTACAAATTACCATATATTCTAAGGTATTTTCAATGATACACTGCATATTACGTTATATCATAAGGTATATTCAATGATACACTGCATATTACGTTATATTATAAGGTATTTTCAATGATACACTGCATATTACGTTATATTATAAGGTATTTTCAATGATACACTGCATATTACGTTATATTATAAGGTATTTTCAATGATACACTACAAATTACGATATATTATAAGGTATTTTCAATGATAGACTGCATATTACGTTATATTATAAAGTATTTTCAATGAATCACTGCATATTACGTTATATTATAAGGTATTTTCAATGATACACTGCATGTTACGTTATATTATAAGGTATTTTCAATGATACACTGCATATTACGTTATATAATAAGCTATTTTCAATGATACACTGCATATTACTTTATATTATAAGGTATTTTCAATGATACACTGCATATTACGTTATATTATAAGGTATTTTCAATGATACACTACAAATTACGATATATTATAAGGTATTTTCAATGATACACTGCATATTACATTATATTATAAGGTATATTCAATGATACACTGCATATTACGTTATATTATAAGGTATTTTCAATGATACACTGCATATTACGTTATATTATAAGGTATTTTCAATGGTAAACTACTATATATTATAAGGTATTTTCAATGATACACTGCATGTTACGTTATATTATAAGGCATTTTCAATGATACACTGCATATTACGTTATATTATAAGCTATTTTCAATGATACACTGCATATTACTTAATATTATAAGGTATTTTCAATGATACACTGCATATTACGTTATATTATAAGGTATTTTCAATGATACACTACAAATTACCATATATTCTAAGGTATTTTCAATGATACACTGCATATTACGTTATATTATAAGGTATTTTCAATGATACACTACAAATTACGATATATTATAAGGAATTTTCAATGATAGACTGCATATTACGTTATATTATAAAGTATTTTCAATGAATCACTGCATATTACGTTATATTATAAGGTATTTTCAATGATACACTGCATATTACGTTATATTATAAGGTATTTTCATTGATACACTACAAATTACCATATATTATAAGGTATATTCAATGATACACTGCATATTACGTTATATTATAAGGTATTTTCAATGATACACTGCATATTACGTTATATTATAAGGTATTTTCAATGATACACTGCATGTTACGTTATATTATAAGGTATTTTCAATGATACACTGCATATTACGTTATATAATAAGGTATTTTCAATGATACACTGCATATTACTTTATATTATGAGGTATTTTCAATGATACACTGCATATTACGTTATATTATAAGGTATTTTCAATGATACACTACAAATTACGATATATTATAAGGTATTTTCAATGATACACTGCATATTACATTATATTATAAGGTATTTTCAATGATACACTGCATATTACGTTATATTATAAGGTATTTTCAATGATACACTGCATATTACGTTATATTATAAGGTATTTTCATTGATACACTACAAATTACCATATATTATAAGGTATTTTCAATGATACACTGCATATTACGTTATATCATAAGGTATATTCAATGATACACTGCATATTACGTTATATTATAAGGTATTTTCAATGATACACTGCATATTACGTTATATTATAAGGTATTTTCAATGGTAAACTACAATATATTATAAGGTATTTTCAATGATACACTGCATGTTACGTTATATTATAAGGCATTTTCAATGATACATTGCATATTACGTTATATTATAAGCTATTTTCAATGATACACTGCATATTACTTAATATTATAAGGTATTTTCAATGATACACTGCATATTACGTTATATTATAAGGTATTTTCAATGATACACTACAAATTACCATATATTCTAAGGTATTTTCAATGATACACTGCATATTACGTTATATCATAAGGTATTTTCAATGATACACTGCATATTACGTTATATTATAAGGTATTTTCAATGATACACTGCATATTACGTTATATTATAAGGCATTTTCAATGATACACTGCATATTACGTTATATTATAAGCTATTTTCAATGATACACTGCATATTACTTAATATTATAAGGTATTTTCAATGATACACTGCATATTACGTTATATTATAAGGTATTTTCAATGATACACTACAAATTACCATATATTCTAAGGTATTTTCAATGATACACTGCATATTACGTTATATTACAAGGTATTTTCATTGATACACTACAAATTAACATATATTATAAGGTATTTTCAATGATACACTGCATATTACGTTATATAATAAGGTATTTTCAATGCTAAACTACAATATATTATAAGGTATTTTCAATGATACACTGCATATTACGTTATATTATAAGGTATTTTCAATGATACACTGCATATTACGTTATATTATAAGGTATTTTCAATGGTAAACTACAAATTACGATATATTATAAGGTATTTTCAATGATAGACTGCATATTACGTTATATTATAAAGTATTTTCAATGAATCACTGCATATTACGTTATATTATAAGGTATTTTCAATGATACACTGCATATTACGTTATATTATAAGGTATTTTCATTGATACACTACCAATTACCATATATTCTAAGGTATTTTCAATGATACACTGCATATTACGTTATATCATAAGGTATATTCAATGATACACTGCATATTACGTTATATTATAAGGTATTTTCAATGATACACTGCATATTACGTTATATTATAAGGTATTTTCAATGGTAAACTACAATATATTATAAGGTATTTTCAATGATACACTGCATATTACGTTATATTATAAGGTATTTTCAATGATAGACTGCATATTACATTATATTATAAGGTATTTTCAATGATAGACTGCATATTACGTTATATTATGAGGTATTTTCAATGATAGACTGCATATTACGTTATATTATAAGGTATTTTCAATGATACACTGCATATTACATTATATTATAAGGTATTTTCAATGATACACTTCATATTACGTTATATTATAAGGTATTTTCAATGCTAAACTACAATATATTATAAGGTATTTTCAATGATACACTGCATATTACGTTATATTATAAGGTATTTTCAATGGTAAACTACAATATATTATAAGGTATTTTCAATGACACACTGCATGTTACGTTATATTATAAGGCATTTTCAATGATACACTGCATATTAAGTTATATTATAAGGTATTTTCAATGATACACTACAAATTACCATATATTCTAAGGTATTTTCAATGATACACTGCATATTACGTTATATCATAAGGTATTTTCAATGATACACTGCATATTACGTTATATTATAAGGTATTTTCAATGATACACTGCATATTACGTTATATTATAAGGCATTTTCAATGATACACTGCATATTACGTTATATTATAAGGTATTTTCAATGATACACTGCATATTACGTTATATTATAAGGTATTTTCATTGATACACTACAAATTACCATATATTATAAGGTATTTTCAATGATACACTGCATATTACGTTATATCATAAGGTATATTCAATGATACACTGCATATTACGTTATATTATAAGGTATTTTCAATGATACACTGCATATTACGTTATATTATAAGGTATTTTCAATGGTAAACTACAATATATTATAAGGTATTTTCAATGATACACTGCATGTTACGTTATATTATAAGGCATTTTCAATGATACACTGCATATTACGTTATATTATAAGCTATTTTCAATGATACACTGCATATTACGTTATATTATAAGGTATTTTCAATGATACACTGCATATTACGTTATATTATAAGGTATTTTCAATGATACACTGCATATTACGTTATATTATAAGGTATTTTCAATGATACACTGCACATTACGTTATATTATAAGGTATTTTCAATGATACACTACAAATTACGATATATTATAAGGTATTTTCAATGATACACTGCATATTACATTATATTATAAGGTATTTTCAATGATACACTGCATATTACGTTATATTATAAGGTATTTTCAATGCTAAACTACAATATATTATAAGGTATTTTCAATGATACACTGCATATTACGTTATATTATAAGGTATTTTCATTGATACACTACAAATTACCATATATTCTAAGGTATTTTCAATGATACACTGCATATTACGTTATATCATAAGGTATATTCAATGATACACTGCATTTTACGTTATATTATAAGGTATTTTCAATGATACACTGCATATTACGTTATATTATAAGGCATTTTCAATGATACACTGCATATTACGTTATATTATAAGCTATTTTCAATGATACACTGCATATTACTTAATATTATAAGGTATTTTCAATGATACACTGCATATTACGTTATATTATAAGGTATTTTCAATGATACACTACAAATTACCATATATTCTAAGGTATTTTCAATGATACACTGCATATTACGTTATATCATAAGGTATATTCAATGATACACTGCATATTACGTTATATTATAAGGTATTTTCAATGATACACTGCATATTACGTTATATTATAAGGTATTTTCAATGATACACTGCATATTACGTTATATTATAAGGTATTTTCAATGATACACTACAAATTACGATATATTATAAGGTATTTTCAATGATAGACTGCATATTACGTTATATTATAAAGTATTTTCAATGAATCACTGCATATTACGTTATATTATAAGGTATTTTCAATGATACACTGCATATTACGTTATATTATAAGGTATTTTCAATGATACACTGCATATTACGTTATATTATAAGGTATTTTCAATGATACACTGCACATTACGTTATATTATAAGGTATTTTCAATGATACACTACAAATTACGATATATTATAAGGTATTTTCAATGATACACTGCATATTACATTATATTATAAGGTATTTTCAATGATACACTGCATATTACGTTATATTATAAGGTATTTTCAATGCTAAACTACAATATATTATAAGGTATTTTCAATGATACACTGCATATTACGTTATATTATAAGGTATTTTCATTGATACACTACAAATTACCATATATTCTAAGGTATTTTCAATGATACACTGCATATTACGTTATATCATAAGGTATATTCAATGATACACTGCATATTACGTTATATTATAAGGTATTTTCAATGATACACTGCATATTACGTTATATTATAAGGCATTTTCAATGATACACTGCATATTACGTTATATTATAAGCTATTTTCAATGATACACTGCATATTACTTAATATTATAAGGTATTTTCAATGATACACTGCATATTACGTTATATTATAAGGTATTTTCAATGATACACTACAAATTACCATATATTCTAAGGTATTTTCAATGATACACTGCATATTACGTTATATCATAAGGTATTTTCAATGATACACTGCATATTACGTTATATTATAAGGTATTTTCAATGATACACTGCATATTACGTTATATTATAAGGTATTTTCAATGATACACTGCATATTACGTTATATTATAAGGTATTTTCAATGATACACTACAAATTACGATATATTATAAGGTATTTTCAATGATAGACTGCATATTACGTTATATTATAAAGTATTTTCAATGAATCACTGCATATTACGTTATATTATAAGGTATTTTCAATGATACACTGCATGTTACGTTATATTATAAGGTATTTTCAATGATACACTGCATATTACGTTATATAATAAGCTATTTTCAATGATACACTGCATATTACTTTATATTATAAGGTATTTTCAATGATACACTGCATATTACGTTATATTATAAGGTATTTTCAATGATACACTACAAATTACGATATATTATAAGGTATTTTCAATGATACACTGCATATTACATTATATTATAAGGTATATTCAATGATACACTGCATATTACGTTATATTATAAGGTATTTTCAATGATACACTGCATATTACGTTATATTATAAGGTATTTTCAATGGTAAACTACAATATATTATAAGGTATTTTCAATGATACACTGCATGTTACGTTATATTATAAGGCATTTTCAATGATACACTGCATATTACGTTATATTATAAGCTATTTTCAATGATACACTGCATATTACGTTATATTATAAGGTATTTTCAATGATACACTGCATATTACGTTATATTATAAGGTATTTTCAATGATACACTACAAATTACCATATATTCTAAGGTATTTTCAATGATACACTGCATATTACGTTATATTATAAGGTATTTTCAATGATACACTACAAATTACGATATATTATAAGGTATTTTCAATGATAGACTGCATATTACGTTATATTATAAAGTATTTTCAATGAATCACTGCATATTACGTTATATTATAAGGTATTTTCAATGATACACTGCATATTACGTTATATTATAAGGTATTTTCATTGATACACTACAAATTACCATATATTATAAGGTATATTCAATGATACACTGCATATTACGTTATATTATAAGGTATTTTCAATGATACACTGCATATTACGTTATATTATAAGGTATTTTCAATGATACACTGCATGTTACGTTATATTATAAGGTATTTTCAATGATACACTGCATATTACGTTATATAATAAGCTATTTTCAATGATACACTGCATATTACTTTATATTATAAGGTATTTTCAATGATACACTGCATATTACGTTATATTATAAGGTATTTTCAATGATACACTACAAATTACGATATATTATAAGGTATTTTCAATGATACACTGCATATTACATTATATTATAAGGCATTTTCAATGATACACTGCATATTACGTTATATTATAAGGTATTTTCAATGATACACTGCATATTACGTTATATTATAAGGTATTTTCATTGATACACTACAAATTACCATATATTATAAGGTATTTTCAATGATACACTGCATATTACGTTATATCATAAGGTATATTCAATGATACACTGCATATTACGTTATATTATAAGGTATTTTCAATGATACACTGCATATTACGTTATATTATAAGGTATTTTCAATGGTAAACTACAATATATTATAAGGTATTTTCAATGATACACTGCATGTTACGTTATATTATAAGGCATTTTCAATGATACATTGCATATTACGTTATATTATAAGCTATTTTCAATGATACACTGCATATTACGTTATATTATAAGGTATTTTCAATGATACACTGCATATTACGTTATATTATAAGGTATTTTCAATGATACACTACAAATTACCATATATTCTAAGGTATTTTCAATGATACACTGCATATTACGTTATATCATAAGGTATATTCAATGATACAATGCATATTACGTTATATTATAAGGTATTTTCAATGATACACTGCATATTACGTTATATTATAAGGCATTTTCAATGATACACTGCATATTACGTTATATTATAAGCTATTTTCAATGATACACTGCATATTACTTAATATTATAAGGTATTTTCAATGATACACTGCATATTACGTTATATTATAAGGTATTTTCAATGATACACTACAAATTACCATATATTCTAAGGTATTTTCAATGATACACTGCATATTACGTTATATTACAAGGTATTTTCATTGATACACTACAAATTACCATATATTATAAGGTATTTTCAATGATACACTGCATATTACGTTATATAATAAGGTATTTTCAATGCTAAACTACAATATATTATAAGGTATTTTCAATGATACACTGCATATTACGTTATATTATAAGGTATTTTCAATGATACACTGCATATTACGTTATATTATAAGGTATTTTCAATGGTAAACTACAAATTACGATATATTATAAGGTATTTTCAATGATAGACTGCATATTACGTTATATTATAAAGTATTTTCAATGAATCACTGCATATTACGTTATATTATAAGGTATTTTCAATGATACACTGCATATTACGTTATATTATAAGGTATTTTCATTGATACACTACCAATTACCATATATTCTAAGGTATTTTCAATGATACACTGCATATTACGTTATATCATAAGGTATATTCAATGATACACTGCATATTACGTTATATTATAAGGTATTTTCAATGATACACTGCATATTACGTTATATTATAAGGTATTTTCAATGGTAAACTACAATATATTATAAGGTATTTTCAATGATACACTGCATATTACGTTATATTATAAGGTATTTTCAATGATAGACTGCATATTACATTATATTATAAGGTATTTTCAATGATAGACTGCATATTACGTTATATTATGAGGTATTTTCAATGATAGACTGCATATTACGTTATATTATAAGGTATTTTCAATGATACACTGCATATTACATTATATTATAAGGTATTTTCAATGATACACTGCATATTACGTTATATTATAAGGTATTTTCAATGCTAAACTACAATATATTATAAGGTATTTTCAATGATACACTGCATATTACGTTATATTATAAGGTATTTTCAATGGTAAACTACAATATATTATAAGGTATTTTCAATGACACACTGCATGTTACGTTATATTATAAGGCATTTTCAATGATACACTGCATATTAAGTTATATTATAAGGTATTTTCAATGATACACTACAAATTACCATATATTCTAAGGTATTTTCAATGATACACTGCATATTACGTTATATCATAAGGTATTTTCAATGATACACTGCATATTACGTTATATTATAAGGTATTTTCAATGATACACTGCATATTACGTTATATTATAAGGCATTTTCAATGATACACTGCATATTACGTTATATTATAAGGTATTTTCAATGATACACTGCATATTACGTTATATTATAAGGTATTTTCATTGATACACTACAAATTACCATATATTATAAGGTATTTTCAATGATACACTGCATATTACGTTATATTATAAGGTATATTCAATGATACACTGCATATTACGTTATATTATAAGGTATTTTCAATGATACACTGCATATTACGTTATATTATAAGGTATTTTCAATGGTAAACTACAATATATTATAAGGTATTTTCAATGATACACTGCATGTTACGTTATATTATAAGGCATTTTCAATGATACACTGCATATTACGTTATATTATAAGCTATTTTCAATGATACACTGCATATTACGTTATATTATAAGGTATTTTCAATGATACACTGCATATTACGTTATATTATAAGGTATTTTCAATGATACACTGCATATTACGTTATATTATAAGGTATTTTCAATGATACACTGCACATTACGTTATATTATAAGGTATTTTCAATGATACACTACAAATTACGATATATTATAAGGTATTTTCAATGATACACTGCATATTACATTATATTATAAGGTATTTTCAATGATACACTGCATATTACGTTATATTATAAGGTATTTTCAATGCTAAACTACAATATATTATAAGGTATTTTCAATGATACACTGCATATTACGTTATATCATAAGGTATATTCAATGATACACTGCATTTTACGTTATATTATAAGGTATTTTCAATGATACACTGCATATTACGTTATATTATAAGGCATTTTCAATGATACACTGCATATTACGTTATATTATAAGCTATTTTCAATGATACACTGCATATTACTTAATATTATAAGGTATTTTCAATGATACACTGCATATTACGTTATATTATAAGGTATTTTCAATGATACACTACAAATTACCATATATTCTAAGGTATTTTCAATGATACACTGCATATTACGTTATATCATAAGGTATATTCAATGATACACTGCATATTACGTTATATTATAAGGTATTTTCAATGATACACTGCATATTACGTTATATTATAAGGTATTTTCAATGATACACTGCATATTACGTTATATTATAAGGTATTTTCAATGATACACTACAAATTACGATATATTATAAGGTATTTTCAATGATAGACTGCATATTACGTTATATTATAAAGTATTTTCAATGAATCACTGCATATTACGTTATATTATAAGGTATTTTCAATGATACACTGCATATTACGTTATATTATAAGGTATTTTCATTGATACACTACAAATTACCATATATTATAAGGTATATTCAATGATACACTGCATATTACGTTATATTATAAGGTATTTTCAATGATACACTGCATATTACGTTATATTATAAGGTATTTTCAATGATACACTGCATATTACGTTATATTATAAGGTATTTTCAATGATACACTGCATATTACGTTATATAATAAGCTATTTTCAATGATACACTGCATATTACTTTATATTATAAGGTATTTTCAATGATACACTGCATATTACGTTATATTATAAGGTATTTTCAATGATACACTACAAATTACGGTATATTATAAGGTATTTTCAATGATACACTGCATATTACATTATATTATAAGGTATTTTCAATGATACACTGCATATTACGTTATATTATAAGGTATTTTCAATGATACACTGCATATTACGTTATATTATAAGGTATTTTCATTGATACACTACAAATTACCATATATTATAAGGTATTTTCAATGATACACTGCATATTACGTTATATCATAAGGTATATTCAATGATACACTGCATATTACGTTATATTATAAGGTATTTTCAATGATACACTGCATATTACGTTATATTATAAGGTATTTTCAATGGTAAACTACAATATATTATAAGGTATTTTCAATGATACACTGCATGTTACGTTATATTATAAGGCATTTTCAATGATACACTGCATATTACGTTATATTATAAGCTATTTTCAATGATACACTGCATATTACTTAATATTATAAGGTATTTTCAATGATACACTGCATATTACGTTATATTATAAGGTATTTTCAATGATACACTACAAATTACCATATATTCTAAGGTATTTTCAATGATACACTGCATATTACGTTATATCATAAGGTATTTTCAATGATACACTGCATATTACGTTATATTATAAGGTATTTTCAATGATACACTGCATATTACGTTATATTATAAGGCATTTTCAATGATACACTGCATATTACGTTATATTATAAGCTATTTTCAATGATACACTGCATATTACTTAATATTATAAGGTATTTTCAATGATACACTGCATATTACGTTATATTATAAGGTATTTTCAATGATACACTACAAATTACCATATATTCTAAGGTATTTTCAATGATAAACTGCATATTACGTTATATTACAAGGTATTTTCATTGATACACTACAAATTAACATATATTATAAGGTATTTTCAATGATACACTGCATATTACGTTATATTATAAGGTATTTTCAATGCTAAACTACAATATATTATAAGGTATTTTCAATGATGCACTGCATATTACGTTATATTATAAGGTATTTTCAATGATACACTGCATATTACGTTATATTATAAGGTATTTTCAATGGTAAACTACAAATTACGATATATTATAAGGTATTTTCAATGATACACTGCATATTACGTTATATTATAAGGTATTTTCATTGATACACTACCAATTACCATATATTCTAAGGTATTTTCAATGATACACTGCATATTACGTTATATCATAAGGTATATTCAATGATACACTGCATATTACGTTATATTATAAGGTATTTTCAATGATACACTGCATATTACGTTATATTATAAGGTATTTTCAATGGTAAACTACAATATATTATAAGGTATTTTCAATGATACACTGCATATTACGTTATATTATAAGGTATTTTCAATGATACACTGCATATTACGTTATATTATAAGGTATTTTCAATGGTAAACTACAATATATTTATAAGGTATTTTCAATGACACACTGCATGTTACGTTATATTATAAGGCATTTTCAATGATACACTGCATATTACGTTATATTATAAGCTATTTTCATTGATACACTACAAATTACCATATATTATAAGGTATATTCAATGATACACTGCATATTACGTTATATTATAAGGTATTTTCAATGATACACTGCATATTACGTTATATTATAAGGTATTTTCAATGATACACTGCATGTTACGTTATATTATAAGGTATTTTCAATGATACACTGCATATTACGTTATATTATAAGGTATTTTCAATGATAGACTGCATATTACGTTATATTACAAGGTATTTTCAATGATAGACTGCATATTACATTATATTATAAGGTATTTTCAATGATAGACTGCATATTACGTTATATTATGAGGTATTTTCAATGATAGACTGCATATTACGTTATATTATAAAGTATTTTCAATGAATCACTGCATATTACGTTATATTATAAGGTATTTTCAATGATACACTGCATATTACGTTATATTATAAGGTATTTTCATTGATACACTACAAATTACCATATATTCTAAGGTATTTTCAATGATACACTGCATATTACGTTATATCATAAGGTATTTTCAATGATACACTGCATATTACGTTATATTATAAGGTATTTTCAATGATACACTGCATATTACGTTATATTATAAGGTATTTTCAATGATACACTGCATATTACGTTATATTATAAGGTATTTTCAATGATACACTGCATATTACGTTATATTATAAGGTATTTTCAATGATACACTGCATATTACGTTATATTACAAGGTATTTTCATTGATACACTACAAATTAACATATATTATAAGGTATTTTCAATGATACACTGCATATTACGTTATATTATAAGGTATTTTCAATGCTAAACTACAA
Source organism: Lasioglossum lativentre (assembly GCA_916610255.1). Taxonomy (NCBI): domain Eukaryota; kingdom Metazoa; phylum Arthropoda; class Insecta; order Hymenoptera; family Halictidae; genus Lasioglossum; species Lasioglossum lativentre. Next base: position 110,477 of record CAKAJI010000470.1, read on the forward strand.
TATATTATAAGGTATTTTCAATGATACACTGCATATTACGTTATATTATAAGGTATTTTCAATGATACACTGCATATTACGTTATATTATAAGGTATTTTCAATGATACACTGCATATTACGTTATATTATAAGGTATTTTCAATGATACACTGCATGTTACGTTATATTATAAGGTATTTTCAATGATACACTGCATATTACGTTATATAATAAGCTATTTTCAATGATACACTGCATATTACGTTATATTATAAGGTATTTTCAATGATACACTGCATATTACGTTATATTATAAGGTATTTTCAATGATACACTACAAATTACGATATATTATAAGGTATTTTCAATGATACACTGCATATTACATTATATTATAAGGTATTTTCAATGATACACTGCATATTACGTTATATTATAAGGTATTTTCAATGATACACTGCATATTACGTTATATTTTAAGGTATTTTCATTGATACACTACAAATTACCATATATTATAAGGTATTTTCAATGATACACTGCATATTACGTTATATCATAAGGTATATTCAATGATACACTGCATATTACGTTATATTATAAGGTATTTTCAATGATACACTGCATATTACGTTATATTATAAGGTATTTTCAATGCTAAACTACAATATATTATAAGGTATTTTCAATGATACACTGCATATTACGTTATATTATAAGGTATTTTCATTGATACACTACAAATTACCATATATTCAAAGGTATTTTCAATGATACACTGCATATTACGTTATATCATAAGGTATATTCAATGATACACTGCATATTACGTTATATTATAAGGTATTTTCAATGATACACTGCATATTACGTTATATTATAAGGTATTTTCAATGATACACTGCATATTACGTTATATTATAAGGTATTTTCAATGATACACTGCATATTACGTTATATTATAAGGTATTTTCAATGATACACTGCATATTACGTTATATTACAAGGTATTTTCATTGATACACTACAAATTAACATATATTATAAGGTATTTTCAATGATACACTGCATATTACGATATATTATAAGGTAT
>CAKAJI010000471.1:0-49538 GCA_916610255.1 Lasioglossum lativentre
TTTTATTATAAGGTATTTTCAATGATACACTGCATATTACGTTATATTATAAGGTATTTTCAAAGATACACTACAAGAAAACGATATATTATAAGGTATTTTCAATGATACACTGCATATTACGTTATATGAGAAGGTATTTTCATTGATACACTACAAATTACGATATATTATAAGGTATTTTCAATGATACACTGCATATTACGTTATATTATAAGGTATTTTCAATGATACACTGCATATTACGGTATATCATAAGGTATTTTCAATGATACACTGCATATTAAGTTATATTATAAGGTATTTTCAATGATAAACTACTATATATTATAAGGTATTTTCAATGATACACTGCATATTACGTTATATTATAAGGTATTTTCAAAGATACACTACAAGAAAACGATATATTATAAGGTATTTTCAATGATACACTGCATATTACGTTATATGAGAAGTATTTTCATTGATACACTACAAATTACGATATATTATAAGGATTTTCAATGATACACTGCATATTACGTTATATGGGAGGTATTATCAATGATACACTGCATATTACGTTATACTATAAGGTATTTTCAATGATAAACTACTATATATTATAAGGTATTTTCAATGATACACTACAAATTACGTTATATCATAAGGTATATTCAATGATACACTGCATATTAAGTTATATTATAAGGTATTTTCAATGATAAACTACTATATATTATAAGGTATTTTCAATGATACACTGCATATTACGTTATAATATAAGGTATTTTCAAAGATACACTACAAATAACGATATATTATAAGGTATTTTCAATGATACACTGCATATTACGTTATATGAGAAGGTATTTTCATAGATACACTACAAATTACGATATATTATAAGGTATTTTCAATGATACACTGCATATTACGTTATATGGGAAGGTATTTTCAATGATAAACTGCATATTACGTTATATTATGAGGTATTTTCAATGATACACTGCATATTACGTTATATTATAAGGTATTTTCAATGATACACTACAAATTACGATATATTATAGGTATTTTCAATGATACACTGCATATTACGTTATATTATAAGGTATTTTCATTGATAGACTAGAATTACCATATATTCTAAGGTATTTTCAATGATACACTGCATATTACGTATATCATAAGGTATTTTCAATGATACACTGCATATTAAGTTATATTAAAAAGGTATTTTCAATGATAAACTGCAATATATTATAAGGTATTTTCAATGATACACTGCATATTACGTTATATTATAAGGTATTCCAATGATACACTGCATATTACGTTATATTACAAGGTATTTTCAATGATACACTGCATATTACGTTATACTATAAGGTATTTTCAATGATAAACTACTATATTATAAGGTATTTTCAATGATACACTACAAATTACGTTATATCATAAGGTATATTCAATGATACACTGCATATTAAGTTATATTATAAGGTATTTTCATGATACCTGCATATTACGTTATATTATAAGGTATTTTCAATGACACACTACAAATAACGATATATTATAAGGTATTTTCAATGATACACTGCATATTACGTTATATGAGAAGGTATTTTCATTGATACACTACAAATTACGATATATTATAAGGTATTTTCAATGATACACTGCATATTACGTTATATCATAAGGTATTTTCAATGATACACTGCATATTAAGTTATATTAAAAGGTATTTTCAATGATAAACTGCAATTTATTATAAGGTATTTTCAATGATACACTGCATATTACGTTATATTATAAGGTATTTCCAATGATACACTGCATATTACGTTATATTACAAGGTATTTTCAATGATACACTGCATACTACGTTATACTATAAGGTATTTTCAATGATAAACTACTATATATTATAAGGTATTTTCAATGATACACTACAAATTACGTTATATCATAAGGTATATTCAATGATACACTGCATATTAAGTTATATTATAAGGTATTTTCAATGATAAACTACTATATATTATAAGGTATTTTCAATGATACACTGCATATTACGTTATATTATAAGGTATTTTCAAAGATACACTACAAATAACGATATATTATAAGGTATTTTCAATGATACACTGCATATTACGTTATATGAGAAGGTATTTTCATAGATACACTACAAATTACGATATATTATAAGGTATTTTCAATGATACACTGCATATTACGTTATATGGAAGGTATTTTCAATGATAAACTGCATATTACGTTATATTATGAGGTATTTTCAATGATACACTGCATATTACGTTATATCATAAGGTATTTTCAATGATACACTGCATATTAAGTTATATTAAAAGGTATTTTCAATGATAAACTGCAATATATTATAAGGTATTTTCAATGATACACTGCATATTACGTTATATTATAAGGTATTTCCAATGATACACTGCATATTACGTTATATTACAAGGTATTTTCAATGATACACTGCATATTACGTTATACTATAAGGTATTTTCAATGATAAACTACTATATATTATAAGGTATTTTCAATGATACACTACAAATTACGTTATATCATAAGGTATATTCAATGATACACTGCATATTAAGTTATATTATAAGGTATTTTCAATGATACACTGCATATTACGTTATATTATAGGTATTTTCAATGACACCACTACAAATAACGATATATTATAAGGTATTTTCAATGATACACTGCATATTACGTTATATGAGAAGGTATTTTCATTGATACACTACAAATTACGATATATTATAAGGTATTTTCAATGATACACTGCATATTACGTTATATTATAAGGTATTTTCAATGATACACTGCATATTACGTTATATTATAAGGTATTTCAATGATACACTGCATATTACGTTATATTATAAGGTATTTTCAATGATACACTACAAATTACGTTATATCATAAGGTATATTCAATGATACACTGCATATTAAGTTATATGGGAAGGTATTTTCAATGATACACTGCATATTACGTTATATTATAAGGTATTTTCAATGATACACTGCATATTACGTTATATTATAAGGTATTTTTCAATGATACACTGCTTATTACGTTATATTATAAGGTATTTTCAATGACACACTAACAAATAACGATATATTATAAGGTATTTTCAATGATACACTGCATATTACGTTATATGAGAAGGTATTTTCATTGATACACTACAAATTACGATATATTATAAGGTATTTTCAATGATACACATCATATTACGTTATATTATAAGGTATTTTCAAAGATACACTACAAATAACGATAAATTATAAGGTATTTTCAATGATACACTGCATATTACGTTATATTATAAGGTATTTTCAATGATACACTGCATATTACGTTATATTGTAAGGTATTTTCAATGATACACTGCATAATACGTTATATGGGAAGGTATTTTCAATGATAAACTGCATATTACGTTATATTATGAGGTATTTTCAATGATACACTGCATATTACGTTATATTATAAGGTATTTTCATTGATAGACTAGAATTACCATATATTCTAAGGTATTTTCAATGATACACTGCATATTACGTTATATCATAAGGTATTTTCAATGATACACTGCATATTAAGTTATATTAAAAGGTATTTTCAATGATAAACTGCAATATATTATAAGGTATTTTCAATGATACACTGCATATTACGTTATATTACAAGGTATTTTCAATGATACACTGCATATTACGTTATATTATAAGGTATTTTCAATGATACACTGCATATTACGTTATATTATAAGGTATTTTCAATGATAAACTACTATATATTAAAAGGTATTTTCAATGATACACTACATATTACGTTATATTATAAGGTATTTTCAAAGATACACTACAAATAACGATATATTATAAGGTATTTTCAATGATACACTGCATATTACGTTATACTATAAGGTATTTTCAATGATAAACTACTATATATTATAAGGTATTTTCAATGATACACTACAAATTACGTTATATCATAAGGTATATTCAATGATACACTGCATATTAAGTTATATGGGAAGGTATTTTCAATGATACACTGCATATTACGTTATATTATAAGGTATTTTCAATGATACACTGCATATTACGTTATATTATAAGGTATTTTCAATGATACACTGCTTATTACGTTATATTATAAGGTATTTTCAATGACACACTACAAATAACGATATATTATAAGGTATTTTCAATGATACACTGCATATTACGTTATATGAGAAGGTATTTTCATTGATACACTACAAATTACGATATATTATAAGGTATTTTCAATGATACACATCATATTACGTTATATTATAAGGTATTTTCAAAGATACACTACAAATAACGATAAATTATAAGGTATTTTCAATGATACACTGCATATTTACGTTATATTATAAGGTATTTCCAATGATACACTGCATATTACGTTATATTACAAGGTATTTTCAATGATACACTGCATATTACGTTATATGGGAAGGTATTTTCAATGATAAACTGCATATTACGTTATATTATGAGGTATTTTCAATGATACACTGCATATTACGTTATATTATAAGGTATTTTCAATGATACACTGCATATTACGGAATACTATAAGGATTTTCAATGATACACTACAAATTACGATATTTATAAGGTATTTTCAATGATACACCTGCACATACGTTATATTATAAGGTATTTCCAATGATACACTGCATATTACGTTATATTACAAGGTATTTTCAATGATACACTGCATATTACGTTATATGGGAAGGTATTTTCAATGATACACTGCATATTACGTTATATTATGAGGTATTTTCAATGATACACTGCATATTACGTTATATTATAAGGTATTTTCAATGATACACTGCATATTACGGAATACTATAAGGTATTTTCAATGATACACTACAAATTACGATATATTATAAGGTATTTTCAATGATACACTGCATATTACGTTATATTATAAGGTATTTTCAATGATACACTGCATATTACGTTATATTATAAGGTATTTTCAATGATGCACTGCATATTACGTTATACTATAAGGTATTTTCAATGATACACTGCATATTAAGTTATATTATAAGGTATTTTCAATGATAAACTACTATATATTATAAGGTGTTTTCAATGATACACTACATATTACGTTATATTATAAGGTATTTTCAAAGATACACTACAAATAACGATATATTATAAGGTATTTTCAATGATACACTGCATATTACGTTATACTATAAGGTATATTCAATGATAAACTACTATATATTATAAGGTATTTTCAATGATACACTACAAATTACGTTATATCATAAGGTATATTCAATGATACACTGCATATTAAGTTATATGGGAAGGTATTTTCAATGATACACTGCATATTACGTTATATTATAAGGTATTTTCAATGATACACTGCATATTACGTTATATTATAAGGTATTTTCAATGATACACTGCTTATTACGTTATATTATAAGGTATTTTCAATGACACACTACAAATAACGATATATTATAAGGTATTTTCAATGATACACTGCATATTACGTTATATGAGAAGGTATTTTCATTGATACACTACAAATTACGATATATTATAAGGTATTTTCAATGATACACATCATATTACGTTATATTATAAGGTATTTTCAAAGATACACTACAAATAACGATAAATTATAAGGTATTTTCAATGATACACTGCATATTACGTTATATTATAAGGTATTTTCAATGATACACTGCATATTACGTTATATTACAAGGTATTTTCAATGATACACTGCATATTACGTTATATGGGAAGGTATTTTCAATGATACACTGCATATTACGTTATATTATGAGGTATTTTCAATGATACACTGCATATTACGTTATATTATAAGGTATTTTCAATGATACACTGCATATTACGGAATACTATAAGGTATTTTCAATGATACACTACAAATTACGATATATTATAAGGTATGTTTCAATGATACACTGCATATTACGTTATATTATAAGGTATTTTCAATGATACACTGCATATTACGTTATATTATAAGGTATTTTCAATGATGCACTGCATATTACGTTATACTATAAGGTATTTTCAATGATACACTGCATATTAAGTTATATTATAAGGTATTTTCAATGATAAACTACTATATATTATAAGGTGTTTTCAATGATACACTCCATATTACGTTATATTATAAGGTATTTTCAAAGATACACTACAAATAACGATAAATTATAAGGTATTTTCAATGATACACTGCATATTACGTTATATGAGAAGGTATTTTCATTGATACACTACAAATTACGATATATTATAAGGTATTTTCAATGATACACTGCATATTACGTTATATTATAAGGTATTTTCAATGATACACTGCATATTACGGTATATCATAAGGTATTTTCAATGATACACTGCATATTAAGTTATATTATAAGGTATTTTCAATGATAAACTACTATATATTATAAGGTATTTTCAATGATACACTGCATATTACGTTATATTATAAGGTATTTTCAAAGATACACTACAAGAAAACGATATATTATAAGGTATTTTCAATGATACACTGCATATTACGTTATATGAGAAGGTATTTTCATTGATACACTACAAATTACGATATATTATAAGGTATTTTCAATGATACACTGCATATTACGTTATATTATAAGGTATTTTCAATGATACACTGCATATTACGTTATATTATAAGGTATTTTCAATGATACACTGCATATTACGTTATATTATAATGTATTTTCAATGATACACTGCATATTACGTTATATTATAAGGTATTTTCAATGATACACTGCATATTACGTTATATGGGAAGGTATTTTCAATGATACACTGCATATTACGTTATATTATAAGGTATTTTCAATGATACACTGCATATTACGTTATATTATAAGGTATTTTCAATGATACACTACAAATTACGATATATTATAAGGTATTTTCAATGATACACTGCATATTACGTTATATTATAAGGTATTTTCATTGATAGACTAGAATTACCATATATTCTATGGTATTTTCAATGATACACTGCATATTACGTTATATCATAAGGTATTTTCAATGATACACTGCATATTACGTTATATTATAAGGTATTTTCAATGATACACTGCATATTACGTTTTATTATAAGGTATTTTCAATGATACACTGCATATTACGTTATATTATAAGGTATTTTCAAAGATACACTACAAGCAAAACGATATATTATAAGGTATTTTCAATGATACACTGCATATTACGTTATATGAGAAGGTATTTTCATTGATACACTACAAATTACGATATATTATAAGGTATTTTCAATGATACACTGCATATTACGTTATATTATAAGGTATTTTCAATGATACACTGCATATTACGGTATATCATAAGGTATTTTCAATGATACACTGCATATTAAGTTATATTATAAGGTATTTTCAATGATAAACTACTATATATTATAAGGTATTTTCAATGATACACTGCATATTACGTTATATTATAAGGTATTTTCAAAGATACACTACAAGGAAAACGATATATTATAAGGTATTTTCAATGATACACTGCATATTACGTTATATGAGAAGGTATTTTCATTGATACACTACAAATTACGATATATTATAAGGTATTTTCAATGATACACTGCATATTACGTTATATGGGAAGGTATTATCAATGATACACTGCATATTACGTTATACTATAAGGTATTTTCAATGATAAACTACTATATATTATAAGGTATTTTCAATGATACACTACAAATTACGTTATATCATAAGGTATATTCAATGATACACTGCATATTAAGTTATATTATAAGGTATTTTCAATGATAAACTACTATATATTATAAGGTATTTTCAATGATACACTGCATATTACGTTATATTATAAGGTATTTTCAAAGATACACTACAAATAACGATATATTATAAGGTATTTTCAATGATACACTGCATATTACGTTATATGAGAAGGTATTTTCATAGATACACTACAAATTACGATATATTATAAGGTATTTTCAATGATACACTGCATATTACGTTATATGGGAAGGTATTTTCAATGATAAACTGCATATTACGTTATATTATGAGGTATTTTCAATGATACACTGCATATTACGTTATATTATAAGGTATTTTCAATGATACACTACAAATTACGATATATTATAAGGTATTTTCAATGATACACTGCATATTACGTTATATTATAAGGTATTTTCATTGATAGACTAGAATTACCATATATTCTAAGGTATTTTCAATGATACACTGCATATTACGTTATATCATAAGGTATTTTCAATGATACACTGCATATTAAGTTATATTAAAAGGTATTTTCAATGATAAACTGCAATATATTATAAGGTATTTTCAATGATACACTGCATATTACGTTATATTATAAGGTATTTTCAATGATACACTGCATATTACGTTATATTATAAGGTATTTTCAATGATACACTGCATATTACGTTATATTATAAGGTATTTTCAATGATAAACTACTATATATTAAAAGGTATTTTCAATGATACACTACATATTACGTTATATTATAAGGTATTTTCAAAGATACACTACAAATAACGATATATTATAAGGTATTTTCAATGATACACTGCATATTACGTTATACTATAAGGTATTTTCAATGATAAACTACTATATATTATAAGGTATTTTCAATGATACACTACAAATTACGTTATATCATAAGGTATATTCAATGATACACTGCATATTAAGTTATATGGGAAGGTATTTTCAATGATACACTGCATATTACGTTATATTATAAGGTATTTTCAATGATACACTGCATATTACGTTATATTATAAGGTATTTTTCAATGATACACTGCTTATTACGTTATATTATCAGGTATTTTCAATGACACACTACAAATTACGATATATTATAAGGTATTTTCAATGATACACTGCATATTACGTTATATGAGAAGGTATTTTCATTGATACACTACAAATTACGATATATTATAAGGTATTTTCAATGATACACATCATATTACGTTATATTATAAGGTATTTTCAAAGATACACTACAAATAACGATAAATTATAAGGTATTTTCAATGATACACTGCATATTACGTTATATTATAAGGTATTTCCAATGATACACTGCATATTACGTTATATTACAAGGTATTTTCAATGATACACTGCATATTACGTTATATGGGAAGGTATTTTCAATGATAAACTGCATATTACGTTATATTATGAGGTATTTTCAATGATACACTGCATATTACGTTATATTATAAGGTATTTTCAATGATACACTGCATATTACGGAATACTATAAGGTATTTTCAATGATACACTACAAATTACGATATATTATAAGGTATTTTCAATGATACACTGCATATTACGTTATATTATAAGGTATTTTCAATGATACACTGCATATTACGTTATATTATAAGGTATTTTCAATGATGCACTGCATATTACGTTATACTATAAGGTATTTTCAATGATACACTGCATATTAAGTTATATTATAAGGTATTTTCAATGATAAACTACTATATATTATAAGGTGTTTTCAATGATACACTCCATATTACGTTATATTATAAGGTATTTTCAAAGATACACTACAAATAACGATAAATTATAAGGTATTTTCAATGATACACTGCATATTACGTTATATGAGAAGGTATTTTCATTGATACACTACAAATTACGATATATTATAAGGTATTTTCAATGATACACTGCATATTACGTTATATTATAAGGTATTTTCAATGATACACTGCATATTACGGTATATCATAAGGTATTTTCAATGATACACTGCATATTAAGTTATATTATAAGGTATTTTCAATGATAAACTACTATATATTATAAGGTATTTTCAATGATACACTGCATATTACGTTATATTATAAGGTATTTTCAAAGATACACTACAAGAAAACGATATATTATAAGGTATTTTCAATGATACACTGCATATTACGTTATATGAGAAGGTATTTTCATTGATACACTACAAATTACGATATATTATAAGGTATTTTCAATGATACACTGCATATTACGTTATATGGGAAGGTATTATCAATGATACACTGCATATTACGTTATATTATAAGGTATTTTCAATGATACACTGCATATTACGTTATATTATAATGTATTTTCAATGATACACTGCATATTACGTTATATTATAAGGTATTTTCAATGATACACTGCATATTACGTTATATGGGAAGGTATTTTCAATGATACACTGCATATTACGTTATATTATAAGGTATTTTCAATGATACACTGCATATTACGTTATATTATAAGGTATTTTCAATGATACACTACAAATTACGATATATTATAAGGTATTTTCAATGATACACTGCATATTACGTTATATTATAAGGTATTTTCATTGATAGACTAGAATTACCATATATTCTATGGTATTTTCAATGATACACTGCATATTACGTTATATCATAAGGTATTTTCAATGATACACTGCATATTACGTTATATTATAAGGTATTTTCAATGATACACTGCATATTACGTTTTATTATAAGGTATTTTCAATGATACACTGCATATTACGTTATATTATAAGGTATTTTCAAAGATACACTACAAGAAAACGATATATTATAAGGTATTTTCAATGATACACTGCATATTACGTTATATGAGAAGGTATTTTCATTGATACACTACAAATTACGATATATTATAAGGTATTTTCAATGATACACTGCATATTACGTTATATTATAAGGTATTTTCAATGATACACTGCATATTACGGTATATCATAAGGTATTTTCAATGATACACTGCATATTAAGTTATATTATAAGGTATTTTCAATGATAAACTACTATATATTATAAGGTATTTTCAATGATACACTGCATATTACGTTATATTATAAGGTATTTTCAAAGATACACTACAAGAAAACGATATATTATAAGGTATTTTCAATGATACACTGCATATTACGTTATATGAGAAGGTATTTTCATTGATACACTACAAATTACGATATATTATAAGGTATTTTCAATGATACACTGCATATTACGTTATATGGGAAGGTATTATCAATGATACACTGCATATTACGTTATACTATAAGGTATTTTCAATGATAAACTACTATATATTATAAGGCATTTTCAATGATACACTACAAATTACGTTATATCATAAGGTATATTCAATGATACACTGCATATTAAGTTATATTATAAGGTATTTTCAATGATAAACTACTATATATTATAAGGTATTTTCAATGATACACTGCATATTACGTTATATTATAAGGTATTTTCAAAGATACACTACAAATAACGATATATTATAAGGTATTTTCAATGATACACTGCATATTACGTTATATGAGAAGGTATTTTCATAGATACACTACAAATTACGATATATTATAAGGTATTTTCAATGATACACTGCATATTACGTTATATGGGAAGGTATTTTCAATGATAAACTGCATATTACGTTATATTATAAGGTATTTTCAATGATACACTGCATATTACGTTATATTATAAGGTATTTTCAATGATACACTACAAATTACGATATATTATAAGGTATTTTCAATGATACACTGCATATTACGTTATATTATAAGGTATTTTCATTGATAGACTAGAATTACCATATATTCTAAGGTATTTTCAATGATACACTGCATATTACGTTATATCATAAGGTATTTTCAATGATACACTGCATATTAAGTTATATTAAAAGGTATTTTCAATGATAAACTGCAATATATTATAAGGTATTTTCAATGATACACTGCATATTACGTTATATTATAAGGTATTTCCAATGATACACTGCATATTACGTTATATTACAAGGTATTTTTCAATGATACACTGCATATTATGTTATACTATAAGGTATTTTCAATGATAAACTACTATATATTATAAGGTATTTTCAATGATACACTACAAATTACGTTATATCATAAGGTATATTCAATGATACACTGCATATTAAGTTATATTATAAGGTATTTTCAATGATACACTGCATATTACGTTATATTACAAGGTATTTTCAATGATACACTGCTTATTACGTTATACTATAAGGTATTTTCAATGATAAACTACTATATATTATAAGGTATTTTCAATGATACACTACAAATTACGTTATATCATAAGGTATATTCAATGATACACTGCATATTAAGTTATATTATAAGGTATTTTCAATGATAAACTACTATATATTATAAGGTATTTTCAATGATACACTGCATATTACGTTATATTATAAGGTATTTTCAAAGATACACTACAAGAAAACGATATATTATAAGGTATTTTCAATGATACACTGCATATTACGTTATATGAGAAGGTATTTTCATTGATACACTACAAATTACGATATATTATAAGGTATTTTCAATGATACACTGCATATTACGTTATATGGGAAGGTATTTTCAATGATACACTGCATATTACGTTATATTATAAGGTATTTTCAATGATACACTGCATATTACGTTATATTATAAGGTATTTTCAATGATACACTGCATATTACGTTATATTATAAGGTATTTTCAATGATACACTGCATATTACGTTATATTATAAGGTATTTTCAATGATACACTGCATATTACGTTATATTATAAGGTATTTTCAATGATACACTACAAATTACGATATATTATAAGGTATTTTCAATGATACACTGCATATTACGTTATATTATAAGGTATTTTCATTGATAGACTAGAATTACCATATATTCTAAGGTATTTTCAATGATACACTGCATATTACGTTATATCATAAGGTATTTTCAATGATACACTGCATATTAAGTTATATTAAAAGGTATTTTCAATGATAAACTGCAATATATTATAAGGTATTTTCAATGATACACTGCATATTACGTTATATTATAAGGTACTTCCAATGATACACTGCATATTATGTTATATTACAAGGTATTTTCAATGATACACTGCTTATTACGTTATACTATAAGGTATTTTCAATGATAAACTACTATATATTATAAGGTATTTTCAATGATACACTACAAATTACGTTATATCATAAGGTATATTCAATGATACACTGCATATTAAGTTATATTATAAGGTATTTTCAATGATAAACTACTATATATTATAAGGTATTTTCAATGATACACTGCATATTACGTTATATTATAAGGTATTTTCAAAGATACACTACAAGAAAACGATATATTATAAGGTATTTTCAATGATACACTGCATATTACGTTATATGAGAAGGTATTTTCATTGATACACTACAAATTACGATATATTATAAGGTATTTTCAATGATACACTGCATATTACGTTATATGGGAAGGTATTTTCAATGATACACTGCATATTACGTTATATTATAAGGTATTTTCAATGATACACTGCATATTACGTTATATTATAAGGTATTTTCAATGATACACTGCATATTACGTTATATTATAAGGTATTTTCAATGATACACTGCATATTACGTTATATTATAAGGTATTTTCAATGATACACTGCATATTACGTTATATTATAAGGTATTTTCAATGATACACTACAAATTACGATATATTATAAGGTATTTTCAATGATACACTGCATATTACGTTATATTATAAGGTATTTTCATTGATAGACTAGAATTACCATATATTCTAAGGTATTTTCAATGATACACTGCATATTACGTTATATCATAAGGTATTTTCAATGATACACTGCATATTAAGTTATATTAAAAGGTATTTTCAATGATAAACTGCAATATATTATAAGGTATTTTCAATGATACACTGCATATTACGTTATATTATAAGGTACTTCCAATGATACACTGCATATTACGTTATATTACAAGGTATTTTCAATGATACACTGCATATTACGTTATACTATAAGGTATTTTCAATGATAAACTACTATATATTATAAGGTATTTTCAATGATACACTACAAATTACGTTATATCATAAGGTATATTCAATGATACACTGCATATTAAGTTATATTATAAGGTATTTTCAATTATAAACTACTATATATTATAAGGTATTTTCAATGATACACTGCATATTACGTTATATTATAAGGTATTTTCAAAGATACACTACAAATAACGATATATTATAAGGTATTTTCAATGATACACTGCATATTACGTTATATGAGAAGGTATTTTCATAGATACACTACAAATTACGATATATTATAAGGTATTTTCAATGATACACTGCATATTACGTTATATGGGAAGGTATTTTCAATGATAAACTGCATATTACGTTATATTATGAGGTATTTTCAATGATACACTGCATATTACGTTATATTATAAGGTATTTTCAATGATACACTGCATATTACGTTATATTATGAGGTATTTTCAATGATACATTGCATATTACGTTATATGGGAAGGTATTTTCAATGATACACTGCATATTACGTTATATTATAAGGTATTTTCAATGATACACTGCATATTACGTTACATTATAAGGTATTTTCAATGATGCACTGCATATTACGGAATACTATAAGGTATTTTCAATGATACACTACAAATTACGATATATTATAAGGTATTTTCAATGATACACTGCATATTACGTTATATTATAAGGTATTTTCAATGATACACTGCATATTACGTTATATTATAAGGTATTTTCAATGATGCACTGCATATTACGTTATACTATAAGGTATTTTCAATGATACACTGCATATTAAGTTATATTATAAGGTATTTTCAATGATAAACTACTATATATTATAAGGTATTTTCAATGATACACTCCATATTACGTTATATTATAAGGTATTTTCAAAGATACACTACAAATAACGATAAATTATAAGGTATTTTCAATGATACACTGCATATTACGTTATATGAGAAGGTATTTTCATAGATACACTACAAATTACGATATATTATAAGGTATTTTCAATGATACACTGCATATTACGTTATATGGGAAGGTATTTTCAATGATAAACTGCATATTACGTTATATTATGAGGTATTTTCAATGATACACTGCATATTACGTTATATCATAAGGTATTTTCAATGATACACTGCATATTAAGTTATATTAAAAGGTATTTTCAATGATAAACTGCAATATATTATAAGGTATTTTCAATGATACACTGCATATTACGTTATATTATAAGATATTTCCAATGATACACTGCATATTACGTTATATTACAAGGTATTTTCAATGATACACTGCATATTACGTTATATTATAAGGTATTTTCAATGACACACTACAAATAACGATATATTATAAGGTATTTTCAATGATACACTGCATATTACGTTATATGAGAAGGTATTTTCATTGATACACTACAAATTACGATATATTATAAGGTATTTTCAATGATACACTGCATATTACGTTATATTATAAGGTATTTTCAATGATACACTGCATATTACGTTATATTATAAGGTATTTTCAATGATACACTGCATATTACGTTATATTATAAGGTATTTTCAATGATACACTACAAATTACGTTATATCATAAGGTATATTCAATGATACACTGCATATTAAGTTATATGGGAAGGTATATTCAATGATACACTGCATATTACGTTATATTATAAGGTATTTTCAATGATACACTGCATATTACGTTTTATTATAAGGTATTTTCAATGATACACTGCATATTACGTTATATTATAAGGTATTTTCAATGATACACTACAAATTACGATATATTATAAGGTATTTTCAATGATACACTGCATATTACGTTATATTATAAGGTATTTTCAATGATAAACTGCAATTTATTATAAGGTATTTTCAATGATACACTGCATATTACGTTATATTATAAGGTATTTCCAATGATACACTGCATATTACGTTATATTACAAGGTATTTTCAATGATACACTGCATATTACGTTATACTATAAGGTATTTTCAATGATAAACTACTATATATTATAAGGTATTTTCAATGATACACTACAAATTACGTTATATCATAAGGTATATTCAATGATACACTGCATATTAAGTTATATTATAAGGTATTTTCAATTATAAACTACTATATATTATAAGGTATTTTCAATGATACACTGCATATTACGTTATATTATAAGGTATTTTCAAAGATACACTACAAATAACGATATATTATAAGGTATTTTCAATGATACACTGCATATTACGTTATATGAGAAGGTATTTTCATAGATACACTACAAATTACGATATATTATAAGGTTTTTTCAATGATACACTGCATATTACGTTATATGGGAAGGTATTTTCAATGATAAACTGCATATTACGTTATATTATGAGGTATTTTCAATGATACACTGCATATTACGTTATATTATAAGGTATTTTCAATGATACACTGCATATTACGTTATATTATGAGGTATTTTCAATGATACATTGCATATTACGTTATATGGGAAGGTATTTTCAATGATACACTGCATATTACGTTATATTATAAGGTATTTTCAATGATGCACTGCATATTACGTTATACTATAAGGTATTTTCAATGATACACTGCATATTAAGTTATATTATAAGGTATTTTCAATGATAAACTACTATATATTATAAGGTATTTTCAATGATACACTCCATATTACGTTATATTATAAGGTATTTTCAAAGATACACTACAAATAACGATAAATTATAAGGTATTTTCAATGATACACTGCATATTACGTTATATGAGAAGGTATTTTCATTGATACACTACAAATTACGATATATTATAAGGTATTTTCAATGATACACTGCATATTACGTTATATTATAAGGTATTTTCAATGATACACTGCATATTACGGTATATCATAAGGTATTTTCAATGATACACTGCATATTAAGTTATATTATAAGGTATTTTCAATGACAAACTACTATATATTATAAGGTATTTTCAATGATACACTGCATATTACGTTATATTATAAGGTATTTTCAAAGATACACTACAAGAAAACGATATATTATAAGGTATTTTCAATGATACACTGCATATTACGTTATACGAGAAGGTATTTTCATTGATACACTACAAATTACGATATATTATAAGGTATTTTCAATGATACACTGCATATTACGTTATATGGGAAGGTATTATCAATGATACACTGCATATTACGTTATATTATAAGGTATTTTCAATGATACACTGCATATTACGTTATATTATAAGGTATTTTCAATGATAAACTACTATATATTATAAGGTATTTTCAATGATACACTACAAATTACGTTATATCATAAGGTATATTCAATGATACACTGCATATTAAGTTATATTATAAGGTATTTTCAATGATAAACTACTATATATTATAAGGTATTTTCAATGATACACTGCATATTACGTTATATTATAAGGTATTTTCAATGATACACTGCATATTACGTTATATTATAAGGTATTTTCAATGATACACTGCATATTACGTTATATTATAAGGTATTTTCAATGATACACTACAAATTACGATATATTATAAGGTATTTTCAATGATACACTGCATATTACGTTATATTATAAGGTATTTTCATTGATAGACTAGAATTACCATATATTCTAAGGTATTTTCAATGATACACTGCATATTACGTTATATCATAAGGTATTTTCAATGATACACTGCATATTAAGTTATATTAAAAGGTATTTTCAATGATAAACTGCAATATATTATAAGGTATTTTCAATGATACACTGCATATTACGTTATATTATAAGGTACTTCCAATGATACACTGCATATTACGTTATATTACAAGGTATTTTCAATGATACACTGCATATTACGTTATACTATAAGGTATTTTCAATGATAAACTACTATATATTATAAGGTATTTTCAATGATACACTACAAATTACGTTATATCATAAGGTATATTCAATGATACACTGCATATTAAGTTATATTATAAGGTATTTTCAATGATAAACTACTATATATTATAAGGTATTTTCAATGATACACTGCATATTACGTTATATTATAAGGTATTTTCAAAGATACACTACAAGAAAACGATATATTATAAGGTATTTTCAATGATACACTGCATATTACGTTATATGAGAAGGTATTTTCATTGATACACTACAAATTACGATATATTATAAGGTATTTTCAATGATACACTGCATATTACGTTATATGGGAAGGTATTTTCAATGATACACTGCATATTACGTTATATTATAAGGTATTTTCAATGATACACTGCATATTACGTTATATTATAAGGTATTTTCAATGATACACTGCATATTACGTTATATTATAAGGTATTTTCAATGATACACTGCATATTACGTTATATTATAAGGTATTTTCAATGATACACTGCATATTACGTTATATTATAAGGTATTTTCAATGATACACTACAAATTACGATATATTATAAGGTATTTTCAATGATACACTGCATATTACGTTATATTATAAGGTATTTTCATTGATAGACTAGAATTACCATATATTCTAAGGTATTTTCAATGATACACTGCATATTACGTTATATCATAAGGTATTTTCAATGATACACTGCATATTAAGTTATATTAAAAGGTATTTTCAATGATAAACTGCAATATATTATAAGGTATTTTCAATGATACACTGCATATTACGTTATATTATAAGGTACTTCCAATGATACACTGCATATTACGTTATATTACAAGGTATTTTCAATGATACACTGCATATTACGTTATACTATAAGGTATTTTCAATGATAAACTACTATATATTATAAGGTATTTTCAATGATACACTACAAATTACGTTATATCATAAGGTATATTCAATGATACACTGCATATTCAGTTATATTATAAGGTATTTTCAATGATAAACTACTATATATTATAAGGTATTTTCAATGATACACTGCATATTACGTTATATTATAAGGTATTTTCAAAGATACACTACAAGAAAACGATATATTATAAGGTATTTTCAATGATACACTGCATATTACGTTATATGAGAAGGTATTTTCATTGATACACTACAAATTACGATATATTATAAGGTATTTTCAATGATACACTGCATATTACGTTATATGGGAAGGTATTTTCAATGATACACTGCATATTACGTTATATTATAAGGTATTTTCAATGATACACTGCATATTACGTTATATTATAAGGTATTTTCAATGATACACTGCATATTACGTTATATTATAAGGTATTTTCAATGATACACTGCATATTACGTTATATTATAAGGTATTTTCAATGATACACTACAAATTACGATATATTATAAGGTATTTTCAATGATACACTGCATATTACGTTATATTATAAGGTATTTTCATTGATAGACTAGAATTACCATATATTCTAAGGTATTTTCAATGATACACTGCATATTACGTTATATCATAAGGTATTTTCAATGATACACTGCATATTACGTTATATTAAAAGGTATTTTCAATGATAAACTGCAATATATTATAAGGTATTTTCAATGATACACTGCATATTACGTTATATTACAAGGTATTTTCAATGATACACTGCATATTACGTTATACTATAAGGTATTTTCAATGATAAACTACTATATATTATAAGGTATTTTCAATGATACACTACAAATTACGTTATATCATAAGGTATATTCAATGATACACTGCATATTAAGTTATATGGGAAGGTATTTTCAATGATACACTGCATATTACGTTATATTATAAGGTATTATCAATGATACACTGCATATTACGTTATATTATAAGGTATTTTCAATGATACACTGCATATTACGTTATATTATAAGGTATTTTCAATGACACACTACAAATAACGATATATTATAAGGTATTTTCAATGATACACTGCATATTACGTTATATGAGAAGGAATTTTCATTGATACACTACAAATTACGATATATTATAAGGTATTTTCAATGATACACTGCATATTACGTTATATTATAAGGTATTTTCAATGATACACTGCATATTACGTTATATTATAAGGTATTTTCAATGATGCACTGCATATTACGTTATACTATAAGGTATTTTCAATGATACACTGCATATTAAGTTATATTATAAGGTATTTTCAATGATAAACTACTATATATTATAAGGTATTTTCAATGATACACTCCATATTACGTTATATTATAAGGTATTTTCAAAGATACACTACAAATAACGATAAATTATAAGGTATTTTCAATGATACACTGCATATTACGTTATATGAGAAGGTATTTTCATTGATACACTACAAATTACGATATATTATAAGGTATTTTCAATGATACACTGCATATTACGTTATATTATAAGGTATTTTCAATGATACACTGCATATTACGGTATATCATAAGGTATTTTCAATGATACACTGCATATTAAGTTATATTATAAGGTATTTTCAATGATAAACTACTATATATTATAAGGTATTTTCAATGATACACTGCATATTACGTTATATTATAAGGTATTTCCAAAGATACACTACAAGTAAACGATATATTATAAGGTATTTTCAATGATACACTGCATATTACGTTATATGAGAAGGTATTTTCATTGATACACTACAAATTACGATATATTATAAGGTATTTTCAATGATACACTGCATATTACGTTATATGGGAAGGTATTATCAATGATACACTGCATATTACGTTATATTATAAGGTATTTTCAATGATACACTGCATATTACGTTATATTATAAGGTATTTTCAATGATACACTGCATATTACGTTATATTATAAGGTATTTTCAATGATACACTGCATATTACGTTATATTATAAGGTATTTTCAATGATACACTACAAATTACGATATATTATAAGGTATTTTCAATGATACACTGCATATTACGTTATATTATAAGGTATTTTCATTGATAGACTAGAATTACCATATATTCTAAGGTATTTTCAATGATACACTGCATATTACGTTATATCATAAGGTATTTTCAATGATACACTGCATATTAAGTTATATTAAAAGGTATTTTCAATGATAAACTGCAATATATTATATGGTATTTTCAATGATACACTGCATATTACGTTATATTATAAGGTATTTCCAATGATACACTGCATATTACGTTATATTACAAGGTATTTTCAATGATACACTGCATATTACGTTATACTATAAGGTATTTTCAATGATAAACTACTATATATTATAAGGTATTTTCAATGATACACTACAAATTACGTTATATCATAAGGTATATTCAATGATACACTGCATATTAAGTTATATTATAAGGTATTTTCAATGATAAACTACTATATATTATAAGGTATTTTCAATGATACACTGCATATTACGTTATATTATAAGGTATTTTCAAAGATACACTACAAGAAAACGATATATTATAAGGTATTTTCAATGATACACTGCATATTACGTTATATGAGAAGGTATTTTCATTGATACACTACAAATTACGATATATTATAAGGTATTTTCAATGATACACTGCATATTACGTTATATTATAAGGTATTTTCAATGATACACTGCATATTACGTTATATTATAAGGTATTTTCAATGATACACTGCATATTACGTTATATTATAAGGTATTTTCAATGATACACTGCATATTACGTTATATTATAAGGTATTTTCAATGATACACTGCATATTACGTTATATTATAAGGTATTTTCAATGATACACTACAAATTACGTTATATCATAAGGTATATTCAATGATACACTGCATATTAAGTTATATGGGAAGGTATATTCAATGATACACTGCATATTACGTTATATTATAAGGTATTTTCAATGATACACTGCATATTACGTTTTATTATAAGGCATTTTCAATGATACACTGCATATTACGTTATATTATAAGGTATTTTCAATGATAGACTACAAATTACGATATATTATAAGGTATTTTCAATGATACACTGCATATTACGTTGTATTATAAGGTATTTTCATTGATAGACTAGAATTACCATATATTCTAAGGTATTTTCAATGATACACTGCATATTACGTTATATCATAAGGTATTTTCAATGATACACTGCATATTAAGTTATATTAAAAGGTATTTTCAATGATAAACTGCAATTTATTATAAGGTATTTTCAATGATACACTGCATATTACGTTATATTATCCCATGTAGCACGCGACGTCTTGGAGACGTCTTTTTTACGGCTTTTTTACGTCTGAACGTCTTACGTCCTGAATAGACGTCTTTAAGACGTCTTAAAAACATCTTTTTGGAGACGTCGTTTGAACGTATGAAATGAGACGTCTTAAAGACGTCTTTTTCTGACGTTCTAGAGACGTCTAATTTTAGACGTCTGTGAGACGTCTTATAGATGTCTTTCTGGAGACGTCTTTTACGAGACGGCTCAGAGTCGTCTGATTTTAGAAGTCTTAGAGACGTCTTTTACGGGACGTCTCAAAGACGTCTCATTTTAGATGTCATAAAGACGTCTCTTTCGATACGTCTCAGAGACGTCTCATTTTAGACGTTGTAAAGACGTCTCTTTCGATACGTCTCTGAGCCATCTCAATTTTTTCCTAATATACAAATAATATTTATATCATATTATAAAAGAAATAATTTTTTCCCGTTATAAAATGAATCATTATTTAATAATAGAAATATAATATTTTTTTTTAAATATGCAGGAAATACTTTATGTTTATCATGGGAAAATATTTTTTCCAGAATATGGAAGACATACAAGTTTCATATTACGAATGAAATATTGGTTTCAAATATAAAATAAATCTTTATTCAATACTGGAAGTAAAATGTTTACTTGTAATTTACTTTGAATTCGTGCGTGTCATTTAATTTTTTAATAGAAGTTTATCTCTTCTTATTATATCATTTCATATGATTTGAACCTTTATAAGAATAAAAAGTAAGAGAAGTAACAATAGGTTCGCATGGCTCAGCAAGGAAGCACATCATCAAGTAAACGGAAAGTCCCGGGTTCGAATCCCGCCAACTGCATAAAAATTTCTGAATTGTAATAATAAGGTCCTTTCGAATTTTTCCGTAAGTAGTACATAGAAAAGTAATACAATATGTATAATACGTGGATAGTTTATAATTTTTGTTATAACTTTTTTGTTTTGAAGATTTTATTGGATACGTCTTGGAGACGTCTTAGAGACGTCTTGGAGACGTCTTCGAGACGTCTTGGAGACATCTTGGAGACGTCTTAAAGACGTACCGTTTAGTAACAGAAGACGTTCAGGCGACGTTCGGAAGCCGTTCCGAAGCCGTTCGGAGACGTCTCCAAGACGTCTCAACCTGCAACAAGAGACGTCTTTAAGACGTCTTTAAGACGTCTCTGTGCTATCTGGGATAAGGTATTTCCAATGATACACTGCATATTACGTTATATTACAAGGTATTTTCAATGATACACTGCATATTACGTTATACTATAAGGTATTTTCAATGATAAACTACTATATATTATAAGGTATTTTCAATGATACACTACAAATTACGTTATATCATAAGGTATATTCAATGATACACTGCATATTAAGTTATATTATAAGGTATTTTCAATGATAAACTACTATATATTATAAGGTATTTTCAATGATACACTGCATATTACGTTATATTATAAGGTATTTTCAAAGATACACTACAAATAACGATATATTATAAGGTATTTTCAATGATACACTGCATATTACGTTATATGAGAAGGTATTTTCATAGATACACTACAAATTACGATATATTATAAGGTATTTTCAATGATACACTGCATATTACGTTATATGGGAAGGTATTTTCAATGATAAACTGCATATTACGTTATATTATGAGGTATTTTCAATGATACACTGCATATTACGTTATATTATAAGGTATTTTCAATGATACACTGCATATTACGTTATATGAGAAGGTATTTTCATTGATACACTACAAATTACGATATATTATAAGGTATTTTCAATGATACACTGCATATTACGTTATATTATAAGGTATTTTCAATGATACACTGCATATTACGGTATATCATAAGGTATTTTCAATGATACACTGCATATTAAGTTATATTATAAGGTATTTTCAATAATAAACTACTATATATTATAAGGTATTTTCAATGATACACTGCATATTACGTTATATTATAAGGTATTTTCAAAGATACACTACAAGAAAACGATATATTATAAGGTATTTTCAATGATACACTGCATATTACGTTATATGAGAAGGTATTTTCATTGATACACTACAAATTACGATATATTATAAGGTATTTCCAATGATACACTGCATATTACGTTATATGGGAAGGTATTATCAATGATACACTGCATATTACGTTATATTATAAGGTATTTTCAATGATACACTGCATATTACGTTATATTATAAGGTATTTTCAATGATACACTGCATATTACGTTATATTATAAGGTATTTTCAATGATACACTGCATATTACGTTATATTATAAGGTATTTTCAATGATACACTACAAATTACGATATATTATAAGGTATTTTCAATGATACACTGCATATTACGTTATATTATAAGGTATTTTCAATGACACACTACAAATAACGATATATTATAAGGTATTTTCAATGATACACTGCATATTACGTTATATGAGAAGGTATTTTCATTGATACACTACAAATTACGATATATTATAAGGTATTTTCAATGATACACTGCATATTACGTTATATTATAAGGTATTTTCAATGATACACTGCATATTACGTTATATTATAAGGTATTTTCAATGATGCACTGCATATTACGTTATACTATAAGGTATTTTCAATGATACACTGCATATTAAGTTATATTATAAGGTATTTTCAATGATAAACTACTATATATTATAAGGTATTTTCAATGATACACTGCATATTACGTTATATTATAAGGTATTTTCAATGATACACTGCATATTACGTTATATTACAAGGTATTTTCAATGATACACTGCATATTACGTTATACTATAAGGTATTTTCAATGATAAACTACTATATATTATAAGGTATTTTCAATGATATACTACAAATTACGTTATATCATAAGGTATATTCAATGATACACTGCATATTAAGTTATATGGGAAGGTATTTTCAATGATACACTGCATATTACGTTATATTATAAGGTATTTTCAATGATACACTGCATATTACGTTATACTATAAGGTATTTTCAATGATACACTGCATATTACGTTATATTACAAGGTATTTTCAATGATACACTGCATATTACGTTATACTATAAGGTATTTTCAATGATAAACTACTATATATTATAAGGTATTTTCAATGATATACTACAAATTACGTTATATCATAAGGTATATTCAATGATACACTGCATATTAAGTTATATGGGAAGGTATTTTCAATGACACACTACAAATAACGATATATTATAAGGTATTTTCAATGATACACTGCATATTACGTTATATGAGAAGGTATTTTCATTGATACACTACAAATTACGATATATTATAAGGTATTTTCAATGATACACTGCATATTACGTTATATTATAAGGTATTTTCAATGATACACTGCATATTACGTTATATTATAAGGTATTTTCAATGATACACTGCATATTACGTTATATTATAAGGTATTTTCAATGATACACTGCATATTACGTTATATTATAAGGTATTTTCAATGATGCACTGCATATTACGTTATACTATAAGGTATTTTCAATGATACACTGCATATTAAGTTATATTATAAGGTATTTTCAATGATAAACTACTATATATTATAAGGTATTTTCAATGATACACTGCATATTACGTTATATTATAAGGTATTTTCAATGATACACTGCATATTACGTTATATTACAAGGTATTTTCAATGATACACTGCATATTACGTTATACTATAAGGTATTTTCAATGATAAACTACTATATATTATAAGGTATTTTCAATGATATACTACAAATTACGTTATATCATAAGGTATATTCAATGATACACTGCATATTAAGTTATATGGGAAGGTATTTTCAATGATACACTGCATATTACGTTATATTATAAGGTATTTTCAATGATACACTGCATATTACGTTATATTATAAGGTATTTTCAATGATACACTGCATATTACGTTATATTATAAGGTATTTTCAATGACACACTACAAATAACGATATATTATAAGGTAATTTCAATGATACACTGCATATTACGTTATATGAGAAGGTATTTTCATTGATACACTACAAATTACGATATATTATAAGGTATTTTCAATGATACACTGCATATTACGTTATATTATAAGGTATTTTCATTGATAGACTAGAATTACCATATATTCTAAGGTATTTTCAATGATACACTGCATATTACGTTATATCATAAGGTATTTTCAATGATACACTGCATATTAAGTTATATTAAAAGGTATTTTCAATGATAAACTGCAATATATTATAAGGTATTTTCAATGATACACTGCATATTACGTTATATTATAAGGTATTTTCAATGATACACTACAAATTACGATATATTATAAGGTATTTTCAATGATACACTGCATATTACGTTATATTATAAGGTATTTTCATTGATAGACTAGAATTACCATATATTCTAAGGTATTTTCATTGATACACTGCATATTACGTTATATCATAAGGTATTTTCAATGATACACTGCATATTAAGTTATATTAAAAGGTATTTTCAATGATAAACTGCAATATATTATAAGGTATTTTCAATGATACACTGCATATTACGTTATATTATAAGGTATTTCCAATGATACACTGCATATTACGTTATATTACAAGGTATTTTCAATGATACACTGCATATTACGTTATACTATAAGGTATTTTCAATGATAAACTACTATATATTATAAGGTATTTTCAAAGATACACTACAAGAAAACGATATATTATAAGGTATTTTCAATGATACACTGCATATTATGTTATATCATAAGGTATTTTCAATGATACACTGCATATTAAGTTATATTAAAAGGTATTTTCAATGATAAACTGCAATATATTATAAGGTATTTTCAATGATACACTGCATATTACGTTATATTACAAGGTATTTTCAATGATACACTGCATATTACGTTATACTATAAGGTATTTTCAATGATAAACTACTATATATTATAAGGTATTTTCAATGATACACTACAAATTACGTTATATCATAAGGTATATTCAATGATACACTGCATATTAAGTTATATGGGAAGGTATTTTCAATGATACACTGCATATTACGTTATATTATAAGGTATTATCAATGATACACTGCATATTACGTTATATTATAAGGTATTTTCAATGATACACTGCATATTACGTTATATTATAAGGTATTTTCAATGATACACTGCATATTACGTTATATTATAAGGTATTTTCAATGATACACTACAAGAAAACGATATATTATAAGGTATTTTCAATGATACACTGCATATTACGTTATATGAGAAGGTATTTTCATTGATACACTACAAATTACGATATATTATAAGGTATTTTCAATGATACACTGCATATTACGTTATATGGGAAGGTATTTTCAATGATACACTGCATATTACGTTATATTATAAGGTATTTTCAATGATACACTGCATATTACGTTATATTATAAGGTATTTTCAATGATACACTGCATATTACGTTATATTACAAGGTATTTTCAATGATACACTGCATATTACGTTATACTATAAGGTATTTTCAATGATAAACTACTATATATTATAAGGTATTTTCAATGATACACTACAAATTACGTTATATCATAAGGTATATTCAATGATACACTGCATATTAAGTTATATGGGAAGGTATTTTCAATGATACACTGCATATTACGTTATATTATAAGGTATTTTCAATGATACACTGCATATTACGTTATATTATAAGGTATTTTCAATGATACACTGCATATTACGTTATATTATAAGGTATTTTCAATGACACACTACAAATAACGATATATTATAAGGTATTTTCAATGATACACTGCATATTACGTTATATGAGAAGGTATTTTCATTGATACACTACAAATTACGATATATTATAAGGTATTTTCAATGATACACTGCATATTACGTTATATGGGAAGGTATTTTCAATGATACACTGCATATTACGTTATATTATAAGGTATTTTCAATGATACACTACAAATTACGATATATTATAAGGTATTTTCAATGATACACTGCATATTACGTTATACTATAAGGTATTTTCATTGATAGATTAGAATTACCATATATTCTAAGGTATTTTCAATGATACACTGCATATTACGTTATATCATAAGGTATTTTCAATGATACACTGCATATTACGTTATATTATAAGGTATTTTCAATGATACACTGCATATTACGTTATATTATAAGGTATTTTCAATGATACACTACAAATTACGATATATTATAAGGTATTTTCAATGATACACTGCATATTACGTTATATTATAAGGTATTTTCATTGATAGACTAGAATTACCATATATTCTAAGGTATTTTCAATGATACACTGCATATTACGTTATATCATAAGGTATTTTCAATGATACACTGCATATTAAGTTATATTAAAAGGTATTTTCAATGATAAACTGCAATATATTATAAGGTATTTTCAATGATACACTGCATATTACGTTATATTATAAGGTATTTCCAATGATACACTGCATATTACGTTATATTACAAGGTATTTTCAATGATACACTGCATATTACGTTATACTATAAGGTATTTTCAATGATAAACTACTATATATTATAAGGTATTTTCAATGATACACTACAAATTACGTTATATCATAAGGTATATTCAATGATACACTGCATATTAAGTTATATTATAAGGTATTTTCAATGATAAACTACTATATATTATAAGGTATTTTCAATGATACACTGCATATTACGTTATATTATAAGGTATTTTCAAAGATACACTACAAGAAAACGATATATTATAAGGTATTTTCAATGATACACTGCATATTACGTTATATCATAAGGTATTTTCAATGATACACTGCATATTACGTTATACTATAAGGTATTTTCAATGATAAACTACTATATATTATAAGGTATTTTCAATGATACACTACAAATTACGTTATATCATAAGGTATATTCAATGATACACTGCATATTAAGTTATATTATAAGGTATTTTCAATGATAAACTACTATATATTATAAGGTATTTTCAATGATACACTGCATATTACGTTATATTATAAGGTATTTTCAAAGATACACTACAAATAACGATATATTATAAGGTATTTTCAATGATACACTGCATATTACGTTATATGAGAAGGTATTTTCATTGATACACTACAAATTACGATATATTATAAGGTATTTTCAATGATACACTGCATATTACGTTATACTATAAGGTATTTTCAATGATAAACTACTATATATTATAAGGTATTTTCAATGATACACTGCATATTACGTTATATTATAAGGTATTTCCAATGATACACTGCATATTACGTTATATTACAAGGTATTTTCAATGATACACTGCATATTACGTTAAACTATAAGGTATTTTCAATGATAAACTACTATATATTATAAGGTATTTTCAATGATACACTGCATATTACGTTATATTATAAGGTATTTTCAATGATACACTACAAATTACGATATATTATAAGGTATTTTCAATGATACACTGCATATTACGTTATATTATAAGGTATTTTCATTGATAGACTAGAATTACCATATATTCTAAGGTATTTTCAATGATACACTGCATATTACGTTATATCATAAGGTATTTTCAATGATACACTGCATATTAAGTTATATTAAAAGGTATTTTCAATGATAAACTGCAATATATTATAAGGTATTTTCAATGATACACTGCATATTACGTTATATTATAAGGTATTTCCAATGATACACTGCATATTACGTTATATTACAAGGTATTTTCAATGATACACTGCATATTACGTTATACTATAAGGTATTTTCAATGATAAACTACTATATATTATAAGGTATTTTCAATGATACACTACAAATTACGTTATATCATAAGGTATATTCAATGATACACTGCATATTAAGTTATATTATAAGGTATTTTCAATGATAAACTACTATATATTATAAGGTATTTTCAATGATACACTGCATATTACGTTATATTATAAGGTATTTTCAAAGATACACTACAAGAAAACGATATATTATAAGGTATTTTCAATGATACACTGCATATTACGTTATATCATAAGGTATTTTCAATGATACACTGCATATTACGTTATACTATAAGGTATTTTCAATGATAAACTACTATATATTATAAGGTATTTTCAATGATACACTACAAATTACGTTATATCATAAGGTATATTCAATGATACACTGCATATTAAGTTATATTATAAGGTATTTTCAATGATAAACTACTATATATTATAAGGTATTTTCAATGATACACTGCATATTACGTTATATTATAAGGTATTTTCAAAGATACACTACAAATAACGATATATTATAAGGTATTTTCAATGATACACTGCATATTACGTTATATGAGAAGGTATTTTCATTGATACACTACAAATTACGATATATTATAAGGTATTTTCAATGATACACTGCATATTAAGTTATATTAAAAGGTATTTTCAATGATAAACTGCAATATATTATAAGGTATTTTCAATGATACACTGCATATTACGTTATATCATAAGGTATTTTCAATGATACACTGCATATTAAGTTATATTAAAAGGTATTTTCAATGATAAACTACAATATATTATAAGGTATTTTCAATGATACACTGCATATTACGTTATATTATAAGGTATTTCCAATGATACACTGCATATTACGTTATATTACAAGGTATTTTCAATGATACACTGCATATTACGTTATACTATAAGGTATTTTCAATGATAAACTACTATATATTATAAGGTATTTTCAATGATACACTACAAATTACGTTATATCATAAGGTATATTCAATGATACACTGCATATTAAGTTATATTATAAGGTATTTTCAATGATAAACTACTATATATTATAAGGTATTTTCAATGATACACTGCATATTACGTTATATTATAAGGTATTTTCAAAGATACACTACAAATAACGATATATTATAAGGTATTTTCAATGATACACTGCATATTACGTTATATGAGAAGGTATTTTCATTGATACACTACAAATTACGATATATTATAAGGTATTTTCAATGATACACTGCATATTAAGTTATATTAAAAGGTATTTTCAATGATAAACTGCAATATATTATAAGGTATTTTCAATGATACACTGCATATTACGTTATATTACAAGGTATTTTCAATGATACACTGCATATTACGTTATACTATAAGGTATTTTCAATGATAAACTACTATATATTATAAGGTATTTTCATTGATAGACTAGAATTACCATATATTCTAAGGTATTTTCAATGATACACTGCATATTACGTTATATCATAAGGTATTTTCAATGATACACTGCATATTACGTTATATCATAAGGTATTTTCAATGATACACTGCATATTAAGTTATATTAAAAGGTATTTTCAATGATAAACTGCAATATATTATAAGGTATTTTCAATGATACACTGCATATTACGTTATATTATAAGGTATTTCCAATGATACACTGCATATTACGTTATATTACAAGGTATTTTCAATGATACACTGCATATTACGTTATACTATAAGGTATTTTCAATGATAAACTACTATATATTATAAGGTATTTTCAATGATACACTACAAATTACGTTATATCATAAGGTATATTCAATGATACACTGCATATTAAGTTATATTATAAGGTATTTTCAATGATAAACTACTATATATTATAAGGTATTTTCAATGATACACTGCATATTACGTTATATTATAAGGTATTTTCAAAGATACACTACAAATAACGATATATTATAAGGTATTTTCAATGATACACTGCATATTACGTTATATGAGAAGGTATTTTCATTGATACACTACAAATTACGATATATTATAAGGTATTTTCAATGATACACTGCATATTACGTTATATGGGAAGGTATTTTCAATGATAAACTGCATATTACGTTATATTATGAGGTATTTTCAATGATACACTGCATATTACGTTATATTATAAGGTATTTTCAATGATACACTGCATATTACGTTACATTATAAGGTATTTTCAATGATGCACTGCATATTACGGAATACTATAAGGTATTTTCAATGATACACTGCATATTACGTTATATTATAAGGTATTTTCAAAGATACACTACAAATAACGATATATTATAAGGTATTTTCAATGATACACTGCATATTACGTTATACTATAAGGTATTTTCAATGATAAACTACTATATATTATAAGGTATTTTCAATGATACACTACAAATTACGTTATATCATAAGGTATATTCAATGATACACTGCATATTAAGTTATATGGGAAGGTATTTTCAATGATACACTGCATATTACGTTATATTATAAGGTATTTTCAATGATACACTGCATATTACGTTATATTATAAGGTATTTTCAATGATACACTACAAGTTACGATATATTATAAGGTATTTTCAATGATACACTGCATATTACGTTATATTACTAGGTATTTTCAATGATACACTGCATATTACGTTATACTATAAGGTATTTTCAATGATAAACTACTATATATTATAAGGTATTTTCAATGATACACTACAAATTACGTTATATCATAAGGTATATTCAATGATACACTGCATATTAAGTTATATGGGAAGGTATTTTCAATGATACACTGCATATCACGTTATATTATAAGGTATTTTCAATGATACACTACAAATAACGATATATTATAAGGTATTTTCAATGATACACTGCATATTACGTTATATGAGAAGGTATTTTCATTGATACACTACAAATTACGATATGTTATAAGGTATTTTCAATGATACACTGCATATTACGTTATATTATAAGGTATTTTCAATGATACACTGCATATTACGTTATATTATAAGGTATTTTCAATGATGCACTGCATATTACGTTATACTATAAGGTATTTTCAATGATACACTGCATATTACGTTATATTATAAGGTATTTTCAATGATAAAGTACTATATATTATAAGGTATTTTCAATGATACACTGCATATTACGTTATATTATAAGGTATTTTCAAAGATACACTACAAATAACGATATATTATAAGGTATTTTCAATGATACACTGCATATTACGTTATACTATAAGGTATTTTCAATGATAAACTACTATATATTATAAGGTATTTTCAATGATACACTACAAATTACGTTATATCATAAGGTATATTCAATGATACACTGCATATTAAGTTATATGGGAAGGTATTTTCAATGATACACTGCATATTACGTTATATTATAAGGTATTTTCAATGATACACTGCATATTACGTTATATTATAAGGTATTTTCAATGATACACTACAAGTTACGATATATTATAAGGTATTTTCAATGATAAACTGCAATATATTATAAGGTATTTTCAATGATACACTGCATATTACGTTATATTACTAGGTATTTTCAATGATACACTGCATATTACGTTATACTATAAGGTATTTTCAATGATAAACTACTATATATTATAAGGTATTTTCAATGATACACTACAAATTACGTTATATCATAAGGTATATTCAATGATACACTGCATATTAAGTTATATGGGAAGGTATTTTCAATGATACACTGCATATCACGTTATATTATAAGGTATTTTCAATGATACACTACAAATAACGATATATTATAAGGTATTATAAATGATACACTGCATATTACGTTATATGAGAAGGTATTTTCATTGATACACTACAAATTACGATATGTTATAAGGTATTTTCAATGATACACTGCATATTACGTTATATTACAAGGTATTTTCAATGATACACTGCATATTACGTTATACTATAAGGTATTTTCAATGATAAACTACTATATATTATAAGGTATTTTCAATGATACACTACAAATTACGTTATATCATAAGGTATATTCAATGATACACTGCATATTAAGTTATATTATAAGGTATTTTCAATGATAAACTACTATATATTATAAGGTATTTTCAATGATACACTGCATATTACGTTATATTATAAGGTATTTTCAAAGATACACTACAAATAACGATATATTATAAGGTATTTTCAATGATACACTGCATATTACGTTATATGAGAAGGTATTTTCATTGATACACTACAAATTACGATATATTATAAGGTATTTTCAATGATACACTGCATATTACGTTATATGGGAAGGTATTTTCAATGATAAACTGCATATTACGTTATATTATGAGGTATTTTCAATGATACACTGCATATTACGTTATATTATAAGGTATTTTCAATGATACACTGCATATTACGTTATATTATAAGGTATTTTCAATGATACACTGCATATTACGTTATATTATAAGGTATTTTCAATGATGCACTGCATATTACGTTATACTATAAGGTATTTTCAATGATACACTGCATATTACGTTATATTATAAGGTATTTTCAATGATAAAGTACTATATATTATAAGGTATTTTCAATGATACACTGCATATTACGTTATATTATAAGGTATTTTCAAAGATACACTACAAATAACGATATATTATAAGGTATTTTCAATGATACACTGCATATTACGTTATACTATAAGGTATTTTCAATGATAAACTACTATATATTATGAGGTATTTTCAATGATACACTACAAATTACGTTATATCATAAGGTATATTCAATGATACACTGCATATTAAGTTATATGGGAAGGTATTTTCAATGATACACTGCATATTACGTTATATTATAAGGTATTTTCAATGATACACTGCATATTACGTTATATTATAAGGTATTTTCAATGATACACTACAAGTTACGATATATTATAAGGTATTTTCAATGATAAACTGCAATATATTATAAGGTATTTTCAATGATACACTGCATATTACGTTATATTACTAGGTATTTTCAATGATACACTGCATATTACGTTATACTATAAGGTATTTTCAATGATAAACTACTATATATTATAAGGTATTTTCAATGATACACTACAAATTACGTTATATCATAAGGTATATTCAATGATACACTGCATATTACGTTATATGGGAAGGTATTTTCAATGATACACTGCATATTACGTTATATTATAAGGTATTTTCAATGGTACACTGCATATTACGATATATTATAAGGTATTTTCAATGATACCC
Organism: Lasioglossum lativentre; assembly: GCA_916610255.1. NCBI lineage: Eukaryota > Metazoa > Arthropoda > Insecta > Hymenoptera > Halictidae > Lasioglossum > Lasioglossum lativentre. The sequence goes on from CAKAJI010000471.1 coordinate 35,827, forward strand.
TGCATATTACGTTATATTATAAGGTATTTTCAATGATACACTGCATATTACGTTATATCATAAGGTATTTTCAATGATACACTGCATATTAAGTTATATTAAAAGGTATTTTCAATGATAAACTGCAATATATTATAAGGTATTTTCAATGATACACTGCATATTACGTTATATTATAAGGTATTTCCAATGATACACTGCATATTACGTTATATTACAAGGTATTTTCAATGATACACTGCATATTACGTTATACTATAAGGTATTTTCAATGATAAACTACTATATATTATAAGGTATTTTCAATGATAAACTGCAATATATTATAAGGTATTTTCAACGATACACTGCATATTGCGTTATATTATAAGGTATTTTCAATGACAGACTACATATTACATTATTTTATAATGTATTTTCAATGGTAGACTGCATATTACGATATATTATAAGGTATTTTCAATGATACACTGCATATTACGATATATTATAAGGTATTTTCAATGATACACTGCATATTACGTTATATTATAAGGTATTTTCAATGGTACACTGCATATTACGATATATTATAAGGTATTTTCAATGATACCCTGCATATTACGTTATATTATAAGGTATTTTCAATGATAGACTAGAATTACCATATATTCTAAGTTATTTTCAATGATACATTACAAATTACGTTATATTATAAGGTATTTTCAATGATAGACTAGAATTACCATATATTGTAAGTTATTTTCAATGATACACTACAAATTACGATATATTATAAGGTATTTTCAATGATACACTGCATATTACGTTATAATATAAGGTATTTTCAATGATACACTACAAATTACGATATATTATAAGGTATTTTCAATGATACACTGCATATTACGTTATATTATAAGGTATTTTCATTGATAGACTAGAATTACCATATATTCTAAGGTATTTTCAATGATACACTGCATATTACGTTATATCATAAGGTATTTTCAATGATACACTGCATATTAAGTTATATTAAAAGGTATTTTCAATGATAAACTGCAATATATTATAAGGTATTTTCAATGATACACTGCATATTACGTTATATTACAAGGTATTTTCAATGATACACTGCATATTACGTTATACTATAAGGTATTTTCAATGATAAACTACTATATATTATAAGGTATTTTCAATGATGCACTGCATATTACGTTATACTATAAGGTATTTTCAATGATACAATACAAATTACGATATATTATAAGGTATTTTCATTGATAGACTAGAATTACCATATATTCTAAGGTATTTTCAATGATACACTGCATATTACGTTATATTATAAGGTATTTTCAATGATAAACTGCATATTACGTTATATTATAAGTATTTTCAATGGTATACTGCATATTACGTTATTTTATAAGGTATTTTCAATGACAGACTGCATATTACATTATTTTATAATGTATTTTCAATGGTAGACTGCATATTACATAACATTATAAGGTATTTTCAATGATACACTGCATATTACGATATATTATAATATATAATATATAATATGATATATTCAATATATTATAATATATTGCGTTATATTATAAGGTATTTTCAATGACAGACTAGAATTACCATATATTCTAAGTTATTTTCAATGATACACTACAAATTACGTTATATTATAAGGTATTTTCAATGATAGACTAGAATTACCATATATTGTAAGTTATTTTCAATGATACACTACAAATTACGATATATTATAAGGTATTTTCAATGATACCCTGCATATTACGTTATATGAGAAGGTATTTTCATTGATACACTACAAATTACGATATATTATGAGTTATTTTCAATGATACCCTGCATATTACGTTATATCATAAGGTATTTTCAATGATGCACTGCATATTACGTTATACTATAAGGTATTTTCAATGATACAATACAAATTACGATATATTATAAGGTATTTTCAATGATACACAGCATATTACGTTATATTATAAGGTATTTTCAATGATAAACTACTATATATTATAAGGTATTTTCAATGATACACTGCATATTACGTTATATTATAAGGTATTTTCAATGATACACTGCATATTGCGTTATATTATAAGGTATTTTCAATGATAAACTACTATATATTATAAGGTATTTTCAATGATACACTGCATATTACGTTATATTATAAGGTATTTTCATTGAAAGACTAGAATTACCATATATTCTAAGGTATTTTCAATGATACTGATAAACTGCATGTTACGATATATTATAAGGTATTTTCAATGATACCCTGCATATTACGTTATATTATAAGGTATTTTCAATGATACACTGCATGTAACGTTATATTATAAGGTATTTTCAATGATACACTGCATATTACGTTATATTATAAGGTATTTTCAATGATACACTGCATATTGCGTTATATTATAAGGTATTTTCAATGATAAACTACTATATATTATAAGGTATTTTCAATGATACACTGCATATTACGTTATATTATAAGGTATTTTCATTGATAGACTAGAATTACCATATATTCTAAGGTATTTTCAGTGATACACTGCATATTACATTACATTATAAGGAATTTTCATTGATACACTACAAATTACGATATATTATAAGGTATTTTCAATGATACACTGCATATTACGTTATATTATAAGGTTTTTTCAATGATGCACTGCATATTACGTTATACTATAAGGTATTTTCAATGATACACTACAAATTACGATATATTATAAGGTATTTTCCATGATACACTGCATATTACGTTATATTATAAGGTTTTTTCAATGATGCACTGCATATTACGTTATACTACAAGGTATTTTCAATGATACACTACAAATTACGATATATTATAAGGTATTTTCCATGATACACTGCATATTACGTTATATTATAAGGTATTTTCATTGATAGACTAGAATTACCATATATTCTAAGGTATTTTCAATGATACACTACAAATTACGTTATATTATAAGGTATTTTCAAAGATACACTACAAATAACGATATATTATAAGGTATTTTCAATGATACACTGCATATTACGTTATATGAGAAGGTATTTTCATTGATACACTACAAATTACGATATATTATAAGGTATTTTCAATGATACACTGCATATTACGTTATATGGGAAGGTATTTTCAATGATACACTGCATATTACGTTATATTATAAGGTATTTTCAATGATACACTGCATATTACGTTATATGAGAAGGTATTTTCATTGATACACTACAAATTGCGATATATTATAAGGTATTTTCAACGATACACTGCATATTACGTTATATTATAAGGTATTTTCAATGATGCACTGCATATTACGTTATACTATAAGGTATTTTCAATGATACACTGCATATTAAGTTATATTATAAGGTATTTTCAATGATACACTGCATATTACGATATATTATAAGGTATTTTCAATGATACACTGCATATTACGTTATATTATAAGGTATTTTCAATGGTACACTACAAACTACGATATATTATAAGGTATTTTCAATGATACCCTGCATATTACGTTACATTATAAGGTATTTTCAATGATACACTGCATATTACGTTATATTATAAGGTATTTTCAATGATACACTGCATATTACGTTATATTATAAGGTAATTTCATTGATAGACTAGAATTACCATATATTCTAAGGTATTTTCAATGATACACTACAAATTACGTTATATTATAAGGTATTTTCAAAGATACACTACAAATAACGATATATTATAAGGTATTTTCAATGATACACTGCATATTACGGTATATGAGAAGGTATTTTCATTGATACACTACAAATTACGATATATTATAAGGTATTTTCAATGATACACTGCATATTACGTTATATGGGAAGGTATTTTCAATGATACACTGCATATTACGTTATATTATATGGTATTTTCAATGATACACTGCATATTACGTAATATGAGAAGGTATTTTCATTGATACACTACAAATTGCGATATATTATAAGGTATTTTCAACGATACACTGCATATTTCGTTATATTATAAGGTATTTTCAATGATGCACTGCATATTACGTTATACTATAAGGTATTTTCAATGATACACTGCATATTAAGTTATATTATAAGGTATTTTCAATGATACACTGCATATTACGTTATATTATAAGGTATTTTTAAAGATACACTACAAATAACGATATATTATAAGGTATTTTCAATGATACACTGCATATTACGTTATATGAGAAGGTATTTTCATTGATACACTACAAATTACGATATATTATAAGGTATTTTCAATGATACACTGCATATTACGTTATATGGGAAGGTATTTTCAATGATACACTGCATATTACGTTATATTAAAAGGTATTTTCAATGATAAACTGCTATATATTATAAGGTATTTTCAATGATACACTGCATATTACGTTATATTATAAGGTATTTTCATTGATAGACTAGAATTACCATATATTCTAAGGTATTTTCAATGATAAACTACTATATATTATAAGGTACTTTCACTGATACACTGCATACTACGTTATACTATAATGTATTTTCAATGATACACTACAAATTACGATTTATATTTTAAGGTATTTTCAATGATACACTGCATATTACGTTCTATTAAAAGGTATTTTCAATGATAAACTGCTATATATTATAAGGTATTTTCAATGATACACTGCATATTACGTTATATTATAAGGTATTTTCATTGATAGACTAGAATTACCATATATTCTAAGGTATTTTCAATGATACAGAACAAATTACGATATATTATAAGGTATTTTCAATGATACACTGCATATTATGTTATATTATAAGGTATTTTCAATGATACACTACAAATTACGATATATTATAAGGTATTTTCAATGATACCCTGCATATTACGTTATATTATAAGGTATTTTCAATGATACCCTGCATATTACGTTATATCATAAGGTATTTTCAATGATGCACTGCATATTACGTTATACTATAAGGTATTTTCAATGATACAATACAAATTACGATATATTATAAGGTATTTTCAATGATACACAGCATATTACGTTATATTATAAGGTATTTTCAATGATAAACTACTATATATTATAAGGTATTTTCAATGATACACTGCATATTACGTTATATTATAAGGTATTTTCAATGATACACTGCATATTGCGTTATATTATAAGGTATTTTCAATGATAAACTACTATATATTATAAGGTATTTTCAATGATACACTGCATATTACGTTATATTATAAGGTATTTTCATTGATAGACTAGAATTACCATATATTCTAAGGTATTTTCAATGATACACTGCATATTACGTTATATTATAAGGTATTTTCAATGATAAACTGCATGTTACGATATATTATAAGGTATTTTCAATGACAGACTACATATTACATTATTTTATAATGTATTTTCAATGGTAGACTGCATATTACGATATATTATAAGGTATTTTCAATGATACACTGCATATTACGATATATTATAAGGTATTTTCAATGACAGACTACATATTACATTATTTTATAATGTATTTTCAATGGTAGACTACAAATTACGATATATTATAAGGTATTTTCAATGATACCCTGCATATTACGTTATATTATAAGGTATTTTCAATGATACACTGCATATTTCGTTATATCATAAGGTATTTTCAATGATACACTGCATATTAAGTTATATTATAAGGTATTTTCAATGATAAACTACTATATATTATAAGGTATTTTCAATGATACACTGCATATTACGTTATATTATAAGGTATTTTCAAAGATACACTACAAATAACGATATATTATAAGGTATTTTCAATGATACACTGCATATTAAGGTATATTATAAGGTATTTTCAATGATAAACTGCTATATATTATAAGGTATTTTCTACGATACACTGCATATTACGTTATATTATAAGGTATTTTCAAAGATACACTACAAATTACGATATATTATAAGGTATTTTCAATGATACCCTGCATATTACGTTATATTATAAGGTATTTTCAATGATACACTGCATGTAACGTTATATTATAAGGTATTTTCAAAGATACACTACAAATTACGATATATTATAAGGTATTTTCAATGATACCCTGCATATTACGTTATATTATAAGGTAATTTCAAAGATACACAGTATATTACGTTATATTATAAGGTTTTTTCAATGATGCACTGCATATTACGTTATACTATAAGGTATTTTCAATGATACACTACAAATTACGATATATTATAAGGTATTTTCCATGATACACTGCATATTACGTTATATTATAAGGTATTTTCATTGATAGACTAGAATTACCATATATTCTAAGGTATTTTCAATGATACACTACAAATTACGTTATATTATAAGGTATTTTCAAAGATACACTACAAATAACGATATATTATAAGGTATTTTCAATGATACACTGCATATTACGTTATATGAGAAGGTATTTTCATTGATACACTACAAATTACGATATATTATAAGGTATTTTCAATGATACACTGCATATTACGTTATATGGGAAGGTATTTTCAATGATACACTGCATATTACGTTATATTATAAGGTATTTTCAATGATACACTGCATATTACGTTATATGAGAAGGTATTTTCATTGATACACTACAAATTGCGATATATTATAAGGTATTTTCAATGATACACTGCATATTGCGTTATATTATAAGGTATTTTCAATGACAGACTACATATTACATTATTTTATAATGTATTTTCAATGGTAGACTGCATATTACGATATATTATAAGGTATTTTCAATGATACACTGCATATTACGATATATTATAAGGTATTTTCAATGATACACTGCATATTACGTTATATTATAAGGTATTTTCAATGGTACACTGCATATTACGATATATTATAAGGTATTTTCAATGATACCCTGCATATTACGTTATATTATAAGGTATTTTCAATGATAGACTAGAATTACCATATATTCTAAGTTATTTTCAATGATACACTACAAATTACGTTATATTATAAGGTATTTTCAATGATAGACTAGAATTACCATATATTGTAAGTTATTTTCAATGATACACTACAAATTACGATATATTATAAGGTATTTTCAATGATACCCTGCATATTACGTTATATCATAAGGTATTTTCAATGATACACTGCATATTACGTTATATTATAAGGTATTTTCAATGGTACACTGCATATTACGATATATTATAAGGTATTTTCAATGATACCCTGCATATTACGTTATATTATAAGGTATTTTCAATGATACACTGCATATTACGTTATATCATAAGGTATTTTCAATGATACACTGCATATTAAGTTATATTATAAGGTATTTTCAATGATAAACTACTATATATTATAAGGTATTTTCAATGATACACTGCATATTACGTTATATTATAAGGTATTTTCAAAGATACACTACAAATAACGATATATTATAAGGTATTTTCAATGATACACTGCATATTAAGGTATATTATAAGGTATTTTCAATGATAAACTGCTATATATTATAAGGTATTTTCTACGATACACTGCATATTACGTTATATTATAAGGTATTTTCAAAGATACACTACAAATTACGATATATTATAAGGTATTTTCAATGATACCCTGCATATTACGTTATGTTATAAGGTATTTTCAATGATACACTGCATGTAACGTTATATTATAAGGTATTTTCAAAGATACACTACAAATTACGATATATTATAAGGTATTTTCAATGATACACTGCATATTAAGGTATATTATAAGGTATTTTCAATGATAAACTGCTATATATTATAAGGTATTTTCTACGATACACTGCATATTACGTTATATTATAAGGTATTTTCAAAGATACACTACAAATTACGATATATTATAAGGTATTTTCAATGATACACTGCATATTACGTTATGTTATAAGGTATTTTCAATGATACACTGCATGTAACGTTATATTATAAGGTATTTTCAAAGATACACTACAAATTACGATATATTATAAGGTATTTTCAATGATACCCTGCATATTACGTTATATTATAAGGTAATTTCAAAGATACACAGTATATTACGTTATATTATAAGGTATTTTCAATGATGCACTGCATATTACGTTATACTATAAGGTATTTTCAATGATACACTACAAATTACGATATATTATAAGGTATTTTCAGTGATACACTGCATATTACATTACATTATAAGGAATTTTCATTGATACACTACAAATTACGATATATTATAAGGTATTTTCAATGATACACTGCATATTACGTTATATTATAAGGTTTTTTCAATGATGCACTGCATATTACGTTATACTATAAGGTATTTTCAATGATACACTACAAATTACGATATATTATAAGGTATTTTCCATGATACACTGCATATTACGTTATATTATAAGGTATTTTCATTGATAGACTAGAATTACCATATATTCTAAGGTATTTTCAATGATACACTACAAATTACGTTATATTATAAGGTATTTTCAAAGATACACTACAAATAACGATATATTATAAGGTATTTTCAATGATACACTGCATATTACGTTATATGAGAAGGTATTTTCATTGATACACTACAAATTACGATATATTATAAGGTATTTTCAATGATACACTGCATATTACGTTATATGGGAAGGTATTTTCAATGATACACTGCATATTACGATATATTATAAGGTATTTTCAATGATACCCTGCATATTACGTTATATTATAAGGTATTTTCAATGATAGACTAGAATTACCATATATTCTAAGTTATTTTCAATGATACACTACAAATTACGTTATATTATAAGGTATTTTCAATGATAGACTAGAATTACCATATATTGTAAATTATTTTCAATGATACACTACAAATTACGATATATTATAAGGTATTTTCAATGATACCCTGCATATTACGTTATATCATTAGGTATTTTCAATGATACACTGCATATTACGTTATATTATAAGGTATTTTCAATGGTACACTGCATATTACGATATATTATAAGGTATTTTCAATGATACCCTGCATATTACGTTATATTATAAGGTATTTTCAATGATACACTGCATATTACGTTATATTATAAGGTATTTTCAATGATACACTGCATATTAAGTTATATTATAAGGTATTTTCAATGATAAACTACTATATATTATAAGGTATTTTCAATGATACACTGCATATTACGTTATATTATAAGGTATTTTCAAAGATACACTACAAATAACGATATATTATAAGGTATTTTCAATGATACACTGCATATTAAGGTATATTATAAGGTATTTTCAATGATAAACTGCTATATATTATAAGGTATTTTCTACGATACACTGCATATTACGTTATATTATAAGGTATTTTCAAAGATACACTACAAATTACGATATATTACAAGGTATTTTCAATGATACCCTGCATATTACGTTATATTATAAGGTATTTTCAATGATACACTGCATGTAACGTTATATTATAAGGTATTTTCAAAGATACACTACAAATTACGATATATTATAAGGTATTTTCAATGATACCCTGCATATTACGTTATATTATAAGGTATTTTCAATGATACACTGCATATTACGTTATATCATAAGGTATTTTCAATGATACACTGCATATTAAGTTATATTATAAGGTATTTTCAATGATAAACTACTATATATTATAAGGTATTTTCAATGATACACTGCATATTACGTTATATTATAAGGTATTTTCAAAGATACACTACAAATAACGATATATTATAAGGTATTTTCAATGATACACTGCATATTAAGGTATATTATAAGGTATTTTCAATGATAAACTGCTATATATTATAAGGTATTTTCTACGATACACTGCATATTACGTTATATTATAAGGTATTTTCAAAGATACACTACAAATTACGATATATTACAAGGTATTTTCAATGATACCCTGCATATTACGTTATATTATAAGGTATTTTCAATGATACACTGCATGTAACGTTATATTATAAGGTATTTTCAAAGATACACTACAAATTACGATATATTATAAGGTATTTTCAATGATACCCTGCATATTACGTTATATTATAAGGTAATTTCAAAGATACACAGTATATTACGTTATATTATAAGGTATTTTCAATGATGCACTGCATATTACGTTATACTATAAGGTATTTTCAAAGATACACTACAAATTACGATATATTATAAGGTATTTTCAATGATACACTGCATATTACGTTATATGAGAAGGTATTTTCATTGATACACTACAAATTACGATATATTATAAGGTATTTTCAATGATACACTGCATATTACGTTATATTATAAGGTATTTTCATTGATAGACTAGAATTACCATATATTCTAAGGTATTTTCAATGATAAACTACTATATATTATAAGGTACTTTCACTGATACACTGCATATTACGTTATACTATAATGTATTTTCAATGATACACTACAAATTACGATATATTATAAGGTATTTTCAATGATACACTGCATATTACGTTATATTATAAGGTATTTTCAATGATACACTGCATATTACGTGATATTATAAGGTATTTTCAATGGCACACTGCATATTACGTTTTATTATAAGGTATTTTCAATGACAGACTTCATATTACATTATTTTATAATGTATTTTCAATGGTAGACTGCATATTACGTTATATTATAAGGTATTTTCAATGATACCCTGCATATTACGATATATTATAAGGTATTTTCAATGATACACTGCATATTACGTTATATCATAAGGTATTTGCAATGATACACTGCATAATAAGTTATATTATAAGGTATTTTCAAAGATACACTACAAATAACGATATATTATAAGGTATTTTCAATGATACACTGCATATTACCTTATATGAGAAGGTATTTTCATTGATACACTACAAATTACGATATATTATAAGGTATTTTCAATGATACACTGCATATTATGTTATATGGGAAGGTATTTTCAATGATACACTGCATATTACGTTATATTATAAGGTATTTTCAAAGATACACTACAAATAACGATATATTATAAGGTATTTTCAATGATACACTGCATATTACGTTATATGAGAAGGTATTTTCATTGATTCACTACAAATTACGATATATTATAAGGTATTTTCAATGATACACTGCATATTACGTTATATGGGAAGGTATTTTCAATGATACACTGCATATTACGTTATATTATAAGGTATTTTCAAAGATACACTACAAATAACGATATATTATAAGGTATTTTCAATGATACACTGCATATTACGTTATATGAGAAGGTATTTTCATTGATACACTACAAATTACGATATATTATAACGTATTTTCAATGATACACTGCATATTACGTTATATGGGAAGGTATTTTCAATGATACACTGCATATTACGTTATATGGGAAGGTATTTTCAATGATACACTGCATATTACGTTATATGGGAAGGTATTTTCAATGATACACTGCATATTACGTTATAGTATAAGGTATTTTCAATGATACACTGCATATTACGTTATATTATAAGGTATTTTCAATGATACACTACAAATTACGATATATTATAAGGTATTTTCAATGATACACTGCATATTACGTTATATTATAAGGTATTTTCATTGATAGACTAGAATTACCATATATTCTAATGTATTTTCAATGATACACTACAAATTACGATGTATTATAAGGTATTTTCAATTATACCCTGCATATTACGTTATATTATAAGGTATTTTCAATGATACACTGCATATTACGTTATATTATAAGGTATTTTCAATGATACACTGCATATTACGTGATATTATAAGGTATTTTCAATGATACACTACAAATTACGATATATTATAAGGTATTTTCAATGATACACTGCATATTACGTTATATGAGATGGTTTTTCATTGATACACTACAAATTACGATATATTATAAGGTATTCTCAATGATACCCTGCATATTACGTTATATTATAAGGTATTTTCAATGATACACTGCATATTACGTTATATCATAAGGTATTTTCAATGATACACTGCATATTAAGTTATATTATAAGGTATTTTCAATGATAAACTACTATATATTATAAGGTATTTTCAATGATACACTGCATATTACGTTATATTATAAGGTATTTTCATTGATAGACTAGCATTACCATATCTTCTAAGGTATTTTCAATGATACACTACAAATTACGATATATTATAAGGTATTTTCAATGATACACTGCATATTACGTTATAGGTATTTTCAATGATACACTGCATATTAAGTTATATTATAAGGTATTTTCAATGATAAACTACTATATATTATAAGGTATTTTCAATGATACACTGCATATTACGTTACATTATAGGTATTTTCAAAGATACACTACAAATAACGATATATTATAAGGTATTTTCAATGATACACTGCATATTACGTTATATGAGAAGGTATTTTCATTGATACACTACAAATTACGATATATTATAAGGTATTTTCAATGATACACTGCATATTACGTTATATGGGAAGGTATTTTCAATGATACACTGCATATTACGTTATATTATAAGGTATTTTCAATGATACACTGCATATTACGTTAGATTATAAGGTATTTTCAATGATACACTACAAATTACGATATATTCTAACGTAATTTTCAATGGTACACTGCATATTACGTTATATTATAAGGTATTTTCATTGACAGACTAGAATTACCATATATTATAAGGTATTTTCAATGATTACAGTGCATATTACGTTATATGGGAAGGTATTTTCAATGATACACTGCATATTACGTTATAGTATAAGGTATTTTCAATGATACACTGCATATTACGTGATATTATAAGGTATTTTCAATGGTACACTGCATATTACGTTTTATTATAAGGTATTTTCAATGACAGACTTCATATTACATTATTTTATAATGTATTTTCAATGGTAGACTGCATATTACGTTATATTATAAGGTATTTTCAATGATACCCTCCATATTACGTTATATTATAAGGTATTTTCAATGATACACTGCATATTACGTTATATCATAAGGTATTTTCAATGGTACACTGCATATTACGTTTTATTATAAGGTATTTTCAATGACAGACTTCATATTACATTATTTTATAATGTATTTTCAATGGTAGACTGCATATTACGTTATATTATAAGGTATTTTCAGTGATACACTGCATATTACATTACATTATAAGGTATTTTCATTGATACACTACAAATTACGATATATTATAAGGTATTTTCAATGATACACTGCATATTACGTTATATTATAAGGTATTTTCATTGATAGACTAGCATTACCATATATTCTAAGGTATTTTCAATGATACACTACAAATTACGATGTATTATAAGGTATTTTCAATTATACCCTGCATATTACGTTATATTATAAGGTATTTCAATGATACACTGCATATTACGTTATATTATAAGGTATTTTCAATGATACACTGCATATTACGTGATATTATAAGGTATTTTCAATGACAGACTTCATATTACATTATTTTATAATGTATTTTCATTGA
>CAKAJI010000472.1:5000-12500 GCA_916610255.1 Lasioglossum lativentre
TTACCGAAATAATTGAAAATAATGGTCGATAGCGTACTACTTCGTTGCTCGAAGTCCCACCGGTAAGAGTAAACTTTTTTCCTATCGTTCCTAGATGATTTTAAACGTTATATTCGTGGTAAACTGTGCATACGAAACCGTGTGTCGTGACGCCAGTTCTCTCGGACGCGTATTTACCGAGTTATAAGCGAGTTAACTTCCGGCGAGTCGCTTAGGTATCGCTGGAACGATAAAATTGCTAAGTACCGCGCCGTGTCGGTTAGACGGTTCGCGGTAAGAGTAAACTTTTTTCCTATCGTTCCTAGATGATTTTAAACGTTATATTCGTGGTAAACTGTGCATACGAAACCGTGTGTCGTGACGCCAGTTCTCTCGGACGCGTATTTACCGAGTTAACTTCCGGCGAGTCGCTTAGGTATCGCTGGAACGATAAAATTGCTAAGTACCGCGCCGTGTCGGTTAGACGGTTCGCGGTAAGAGTAAACTTTTTTCCTATCGTTCCTAGATGATTTTAAACGTTATATTCGTGGTAAACTGTGCATACGAAACCGTGTGTCGTGACGCCAGTTCTCTCGGACGCGTATTTACCGAGTTAACTTCCGGCGAGTCGCTTAGGTATCGCTGGAACGATAAAATTGCTAAGTACCGCGCCGTGTCGGTTAGACGGTTCGCGGTAAGAGTAAACTTTTTTCCTATCGTTCCTAGATGATTTTAAACGTTATATTCGTGGTAAACTGTGCATACGAAACCGTGTGTCGTGACGCCAGTTCTCTCGGACGCGTATTTACCGAGTTAACTTCCGGCGAGTCGCTTAGGTATCGCTGGAACGATAAAATTGCTAAGTACCGCGCCGTGTCGGTTAGACGGTTCGCGGTAAGAGTAAACTTTTTTCCTATAGTTCCTAGATGATTTTAAACGTTATATTCGTGGTAAACTGTGCATACGAAACCGTGTGTCGTGACGCCAGTTCTCTCGGACGCGTATTTACCGAGTTATAAGCGAGTTAACTTCCGGCGAGTCGCTTAGGTATCGCTGGAACGATAAAATTGCTAAGTACCGCGCCGTGTCGGTTAGACGGTTCGCGGTAAGAGTAAACTTTTTTCCTATCGTTCCTAGATGATTTTAAACGTTATATTCGTGGTAAACTGTGCATACGAAACCGTGTGTCGTGACGCCAGTTCTCTCGGACGCGTATTTACCGAGTTAACTTCCGGCGAGTCGCTTAGGTATCGCTGGAACGATAAAATTGCTAAGTACCGCGCCGTGTCGGTTAGACGGTTCGCGGTAAGAGTAAACTTTTTTCCTATCGTTCCTAGATGATTTTAAACGATATATTCGTGGTAAACTGTGCATACGAAACCGTGTGTCGTGACGCCAGTTCTCTCGGACGCGTAATTTACCGAGTTAACTTCCGGCGAGTCGCTTAGGTATCGCTGGAACGATAAAATTGCTAAGTACCAGCGCCGTGTCGGTTAGACGGTTCGCGGTAAGAGTAAACTTTTTTCCTATCGTTCCTAGATGATTTTAAACGTTATATTCGTGGTAAACTGTGCATACGAAACCGTGTGTCGTGACGCCAGTTCTCTCGGACGCGTATTTACCGAGTTATAAGCGAGTTAACTTCCGGCGAGTCGCTTAGGTATCGCTGGAACGATAAAATTGCTAAGTACCGCGCCGTGTCGGTTAGACGGTTCGCGGTAAGAGTAAACTTTTTTCCTATCGTTCCTAGATGATTTTAAACGTTATATTCGTGGTAAACTGTGCATTAGAAACCGTGTGTCGTGACGCCAGTTCTCTCGGACGCGTATTTACCGAGTTAACTTCCGGCGAGTCGCTTAGGTATCGCTGGAACGATAAAATTGCTAAGTACCCCGCGCCGTGTCGGTTAGACGGTTTCGCGGTAAGAGTAAACTTTTTTCCTATCGTTCCTAGATGATTTTAAACGTTATATTCGTGGTAAACTGTGCATACGAAACCGTGTGTCGTGACGCCAGTTCTCTCGGACGCGTATTTTACCGAGTTAACTTCCGGCGAGTCGCTTAGGTATCGCTGGAACGATAAAATTGCTAAGTACCGCGCCGTGTCGGTTAGGACGGTTCGCGGTAAGAGTAAACTTTTTTCCTATCGTTCCTAGATGATTTTAAACGTTATATTCGTGGTAAACTGTGCATACGAAACCGTGTGTCGTGACGCCAGTTCTCTCGGACGCGTATTTACCGAGTTATAAGCGAGTTAACTTCCGGCGAGTCGCTTAGGTATCGCTGGAACGATAAAATTGCTAAGTACCGCGCCGTGTCGGTTAGACGGTTCGCGGTAAGAGTAAACTTTTTTCCTATCGTTCCTAGATGATTTTAAACGTTATATTCGTGGTAAACTGTGCATACGAAACCGTGTGTCGTGACGCCAGTTCTCTCGGACGCGTATTTACCGAGTTAACTTCCGGCGAGTCGCTTAGGTATCGCTGGAACGATAAAATTGCTAAGTACCAGCGCCGTGTCGGTTAGACGGTTCGCGGTAAGAGTAAACTTTTTTCCTATCGTTCCTAGATGATTTTAAACGTTATATTCGTGGTAAACTGTGCATACGAAACCGTGTGTCGTGACGCCAGTTCTCTCGGACGCGTATTTACCGAGTTATAAGCGAGTTAACTTCCGGCGAGTCGCTTAGGTATCGCTGGAACGATAAAATTGCTAAGTACCGCGCCGTGTCGGTTAGACGGTTCGCGGTAAGAGTAAACTTTTTTCCTATCGTTCCTAGATGATTTTAAACGTTATATTCGTGGTAAACTGTGCATACGAAACCGTGTGTCGTGACGCCAGTTCTCCTCGGACGCGTATTTACCGAGTTAACTTCCGGCGAGTCGCTTTCGTATCGCTGGAACGATAAAATTGCTAAGTACCGCGCCGTGTCGGTTAGACGGTTCGCGGTAAGAGTAAACTTTTTTCCTATCGTTCCTAGATGATTTTAAACGTTATATTCGTGGTAAACTGTGCATACGAAACCGTGTGTCGTGACGCCAGTTCTCTCGGACGCGTATTTACCGAGTTAACTTCCGGCGAGTCGCTTAGGTATCGCTGGAACGATAAAATTGCTAAGTACCGGCGCCGTGTCGGTTAGACGGTTCGCGGTAAGAGTAAACTTTTTTCCTATCGTTCCTAGATGATTTTAAACGTTATATTCGTGGTAAACTGTGCATACGAAACCGTGTGTCGTGACGCCAGTTCTCTCGGACGCGTATTTACCGAGTTATAAGCGAGTTAACTTCCGGCGAGTCGCTTAGTATCGCTGGAACGATAAAATTGCTAAGTACCGCGCCGTGTCGGTTAGACGGTTCGCGGTAAGAGTAAACTTTTTTCCTATCGTTCCTAGATGATTTTAAACGTTATATTCGTGGTAAACTGTGCATACGAAACCGTGTGTCGTGACGCCAGTTCTCTCGGACGCGTATTTACCGAGTTATAAGCGAGTTAACTTCCGGCGAGTCGCTTAGGTATCGCTGGAACGATAAAATTGCTAAGTACCCACGCGCCGTGTCGGTTAGACGTTCGCGGTAAGAGTAAACTTTTTTCCTATCGTTCCTAGATGATTTTAAACGTTATATTCGTGGTAAACTGTGCATACGAAACCGTGTGTCGTGACGCCAGTTCTCTCGGACGCGTATTTACCGAGTTAACTTCCGGCGAGTCGCTTAGGTATCGCTGGAAAGAAAAAATTGCTAAGTACCGCGCCGTGTCGGTTAGACGGTTCGCGGTAAGAGTAAACTTTTTTCCTATCGTTCCTAGATGATTTTATAACGTTATATTCGTGTAAACTGTGCATACGAAACCGTGTGTCGTGACGCCAGTTCTCTCGGACGCGTATTTACCGAGTTACCGAGTTATAAGCGAGTTAACTTCCGGCGAGTCGCTTAGGTATCGCTGGAACGATAAAATTGCTAAGTACCGCGCCGTGTCGGTTAGACGGTTCGCGGTAAGAGTAAACTTTTTTCCTATCGTTCCTAGATGATTTTAAACGTTATATTCGTGGTAAACTGTGCATACGAAACCGTGTGTCGTGACGCCAGTTCTCTCGGACGCGTATTTACCGAGTTAACTTCCGGCGAGTCGCTTAGGTATCGCTGGAACGATAAAATTGCTAAGTACCGCGCCGTGTCGGTTAGACGGTTCGCGGTAAGAGTAAACTTTTTTCCTATCGTTCCTAGATGATTTTAAACGTTATATTCGTGGTAAACTGTGCATACGAAACCGTGTGTCGTGACGCCAGTTCTCTCGGACGCGTATTTACCGAGTTAACTTCCGGCGAGTCGCTTAGGAGATCGCTGGAACGATAAAATTGATAAGTACCACGCGCCGTGTCGGTTAGACGGTTCGCGGTAAGAGTAAACTTTTTTCCTATCGTTCCTAGATGATTTTAAACGTTATATTCGTGGTAAACTGTGCATACGAAACCGTGTGTCGTGACCGCCAGTTCTCTCGGACGCGTATTTACCGAGTTAACTTCCGGCGAGTCGCTTAGGTATCGCTGGAACGATAAAATTGCTAAGTACCGCGCCGTGTCGGTTAGACGGTTCGCGGTAAGAGTAAACTTTTTTCCTATCGTTCCTAGATGATTTTAAACGTTATATTCGTGGTAAACTGTGCATACGAAACCGTGTGTCGTGACGCCAGTTCTCTCGGACGCGTATTTACCGAGTTATAAGCGAGTTAACTTCCGGCGAGTCGCTTAGGTATCGCTGGAACGATAAAATTGCTAAGTACCGCGCCGTGTCGGTTAGACGGTTCGCGGTAAGAGTAAACTTTTTTCCTATCGTTCCTAGATGATTTTAAACGTTATATTCGTGGTAAACTGTGCATACGAAACCGTGTGTCGTGACGCCAGTTCTCTCGGACGCGTATTTACCGAGTTATAAGCGAGTTAACTTCCGGCGAGTCGCTTAGGTATCGCTGGAACGATAAAATTGCTAAGTACCCCGCGCCGTGTCGGTTAGACGGTTCGCGGTAAGAGTAAACTTTTTTCCTATCGTTCCTAGATGATTTTAAACGTTATATTCGTGGTAAACTGTGCATACGAAACCGTGTGTCGTGACGCCAGTTCTCTCGGACGCGTATTTACCGAGTTAACTTCCGGCGAGTCGCTTAGGTATCGCTGGAACGATAAAATTGCTAAGTACCCGCGCCGTGTCGGTTAGACGGTTCGCGGTAAGAGTAAACTTTTTTCCTATCGTTCCTAGATGATTTTAAACGTTATATTCGTGGTAAACTGTGCATACGAAACCGTGTGTCGTGACGCCAGTTCTCTCGGACGCGTATTTACCGAGTTAACTTCCGGCGAGTCGCTTAGGTATCGCTGGAACGATAAAATTGCTAAGTACCGCGCCGTGTCGGTTAGACGGTTCGCGGTAAGAGTAAACTTTTTTCCTATCGTTCCTAGATGATTTTAAACGATATATTCGTGGTAAACTGTGCATACGAAACCGTGTGTCGTGACGCCAGTTCTCTCGGACGCGTATTTACCGAGTTAACTTCCGGCGAGTCGCTTAGGTATCGCTGGAACGATAAAATTGCTAAGTAACGCGCCGTGTCGGTTAGACGGTTCGCGGTAAGAGTAAACTTTTTTCCTATCGTTCCTAGATGATTTTAAACGTTATATTCGTGGTAAACTGTGCATACGAAACCGTGTGTCGTGACGCCAGTTCTCTCGGACGCGTATTACCGTTATACGAGTTATAAGCGAGTTAACTTCCGGCGAGTCGCTTAGGTATCGCTGGAACGATAAAATTGCTAAGTACCGCGCCGTGTCGGTTAGACGGTTCGCGGTAAGAGTAAACTTTTTTCCTATCGTTCCTAGATGATTTTTAAACGTTATATTCGTGGTAAACTGTGCATACGAAACCGTGTGTCGTGACGCCAGTTCTCTCGGACGCGTATTTACCGAGTTAACTTCCGGCGAGTCGCTTAGGTATCGCTGGAACGATAAAATTGCTAAGTACCCGCGCCGTGTCGGTTAGACGGTTCGCGGTAAGAGTAAACTTTTTTCCTATCGTTCCTAGATGATTTTAAACGTTATATTCGTGGTAAACTGTGCATACGAAACCGTGTGTCGTGACGCCAGTTCTCTCGGACGCGTATTTACCGAGTTAACTTCCGGCGAGTCGCTTAGGTATCGCTGGAACGATAAAATTGCTAAGTACCGCGCCGTGTCGGTTAGACGGTTCGCGGTAAGAGTAAACTTTTTTCCTATCGTTCCTAGATGATTTTAAACGTTATATTCGTGGTAAACTGTGCATACGAAACCGTGTGTCGTGACGCCAGTTCTCTCGGACGCGTATTTACCGAGTTATAAGCGAGTTAACTTCCGGCGAGTCGCTTAGGTATCGCTGGAACGATAAAATTGCTAAGTTCCCGCGCCGTGTCGGTTAGACGGTTCGCGGTAAGAGTAAACTTTTTTCCTATCGTTCCTAGATGATTTTAAACGTTATATTCGTGGTAAACTGTGCATACGAAACCGTGTGTCGTGACGCCAGTTCTCTCGGACGCGTATTTACCGAGTTATAAGCGAGTTAACTTCCGGCGAGTCGCGTAGGTATCGCTGGAACGATAAAATTGCTAAGTACCGCGCCGTGTCGGTTAGACGGTTCGCGGTAAGAGTAAACTTTTTTCCTATCGTTCCTAGATGATTTTAAACGTTATATTCGTGGTAAACTGTGCATACGAAACCGTGTGTCGTGACGCCAGTTCTCTCGGACGCGTATTTACCGAGTTAACTTCCGGCGAGTCGCTTAGGTATCGCTGGAACGATAAAATTGCTAAGTACCGCGCCGTGTCGGTTAGACGGTTCGCGGTAAGAGTAAACTTTTTTCCTATCGTTCCTAGATGATTTTAAACGTTATATTCGTGGTAAACTGTGCATACGAAACCGTGTGTCGTGACGCCAGTTCTCTCGGACGCGTATTTACCGAGTTATAAGCGAGTTAACTTCCGGCGAGTCGCTTAGGTATCGCTGGAACGATAAAATTGCTAAGTACCGCGCCGTGTCGGTTAGACGGTTCGCGGTAAGAGTAAACTTTTTTCCTATCGTTCCTAGATGATTTTAAACGTTATATTCGTGGTAAACTGTGCATACGAAACCGTGTGTCGTGACGCCAGTTCTCTCGGACGCGTATTTACCGAGTTAACTTCCGGCGAGTCGCTTAGGTATCGCTGGAACGATAAAATTGCTAAGTACCGCGCCGTGTCGGTTAGACGGTTCGCGGTAAGAGTAAACTTTTTTCCTATCGTTCCTAGATGATTTTAAACGTTATATTCGTGGTAAACTGTGCATACGAAACCGTGTGTCGTGACGCCAGTTCTCTCGGACGCGTATTTACCGAGTTAACTTCCGGCGAGTCGCTTAGGTATCGCTGGAACGATAAAATTGCTAAGTACCGCGCCGTGTCGGTTAGACGGTTCGCGGTAAGAGTAAACTTTTTTCCTATCGTTCCTAGATGATTTTAAACGTTAT
>CAKAJI010000472.1:25000-27500 GCA_916610255.1 Lasioglossum lativentre
AACCGATCGAAGCGACCGAACGGTCGACTCTCTTATAGATACCGAACGGCCGGCCGGGACGCCGGCGCCGCGCGGTCAATAGCACGCGCGCTTATGGCGGTAAACCGTCGCGGCAACAGCCCAACCGGCGGGGCTGTTGGGACTTAGAGCGAAAAAACTGTGAAAATTTATTTCGTAAAATACAATAAATTTTTGTATTTCTAGGATATTTAACACAAAACATTCAACTTTTCATATACTTTCTCGGACTCAAAAATTTTTTTAAGTTCCAACGGCAAGAGTAAACTTTTTCTGTATCGATTCCAGGCGATTTTAAATGTTAGATCATTGTAATATAAAACATATTAACAATGAATATAAAGTTACAAAGCGCTACAATGCGTATTTACCGAAATAATTGAAAATAATGGTCGATAGCGTACTACTTCGTTGCTCGAAGTCCCACCGGTAAGAGTAAACTTTTTTCCTATCGTTCCTAGATGATTTTAAACGTTATATTCGTGGTAAACTGTGCATACGAAACCGTGTGTCGTGACGCCAGTTCTCTCGGACGCGTATTTACCGAGTTATAAGCGAGTTAACTTCCGGCGAGTCGCTTAGGTATCGCTGGAACGATAAAATTGCTAAGTACCGCGCCGTGTCGGTTAGACGGTTCGCGGTAAGAGTAAACTTTTTTCCTATCGTTCCTAGATGATTTTAAACGTTATATTCGTGGTAAACTGTGCATACGAAACCGTGTGTCGTGACGCCAGTTCTCTCGGACGCGTATTTACCGAGTTAACTTCCGGCGAGTCGCTTAGGTATCGCTGGAACGATAAAATTGCTAAGTACCGCGCCGTGTCGGTTAGACGGTTCGCGGTAAGAGTAAACTTTTTTCCTATCGTTCCTAGATGATTTTAAACGTTATATTCGTGGTAAACTGTGCATACGAAACCGTGTGTCGTGACGCCAGTTCTCTCGGACGCGTATTTACCGAGTTAACTTCCGGCGAGTCGCTTAGGTATCGCTGGAACGATAAAATTGCTAAGTACCGCGCCGTGTCGGTTAGACGGTTCGCGGTAAGAGTAAACTTTTTTCCTATCGTTCCTAGATGATTTTAAACGTTATATTCGTGGTAAACTGTGCATACGAAACCGTGTGTCGTGACGCCAGTTCTCTCGGACGCGTATTTACCGAGTTAACTTCCGGCGAGTCGCTTAGGTATCGCTGGAACGATAAAATTGCTAAGTACCGCGCCGTGTCGGTTAGACGGTTCGCGGTAAGAGTAAACTTTTTTCCTATCGTTCCTAGATGATTTTAAACGTTATATTCGTGGTAAACTGTGCATACGAAACCGTGTGTCGTGACGCCAGTTCTCTCGGACGCGTATTTACCGAGTTAACTTCCGGCGAGTCGCTTAGGTATCGCTGGAACGATAAAATTGCTAAGTACCGCGCCGTGTCGGTTAGACGGTTCGCGGTAAGAGTAAACTTTTTTCCTATCGTTCCTAGATGATTTTAAACGTTATATTCGTGGTAAACTGTGCATACGAAACCGTGTGTCGTGACGCCAGTTCTCTCGGACGCGTATTTACCGAGTTAACTTCCGGCGAGTCGCTTAGGTATCGCTGGAACGATAAAATTGCTAAGTACCGCGCCGTGTCGGTTAGACGGTTCGCGGTAAGAGTAAACTTTTTTCCTATCGTTCCTAGATGATTTTAAACGTTATATTCGTGGTAAACTGTGCATACGAAACCGTGTGTCGTGACGCCAGTTCTCTCGGACGCGTATTTACCGAGTTAACTTCCGGCGAGTCGCTTAGGTATCGCTGGAACGATAAAATTGCTAAGTACCGCGCCGTGTCGGTTAGACGGTTCGCGGTAAGAGTAAACTTTTTTCCTATCGTTCCTAGATGATTTTAAACGTTATATTCGTGGTAAACTGTGCATACGAAACCGTGTGTCGTGACGCCAGTTCTCTCGGACGCGTATTTACCGAGTTATAAGCGAGTTAACTTCCGGCGAGTCGCTTAGGTATCGCTGGAACGATAAAATTGCTAAGTACCGCGCCGTGTCGGTTAGACGGTTCGCGGTAAGAGTAAACTTTTTTCCTATCGTTCCTAGATGATTTTAAACGTTATATTCGTGGTAAACTGTGCATACGAAACCGTGTGTCGTGACGCCAGTTCTCTCGGACGCGTATTTACCGAGTTAACTTCCGGCGAGTCGCTTAGGTATCGCTGGAACGATAAAATTGCTAAGTACCGCGCCGTGTCGGTTAGACGGTTCGCGGTAAGAGTAAACTTTTTTCCTATCGTTCCTAGATGATTTTAAACGTTATATTCGTGGTAAACTGTGCATACGAAACCGTGTGTCGTGACGCCAGTTCTCTCGGACGCGTATTTACCGAGTTAACTTCCGGCGAGTCGCTTAGGTATCGCTGGAACGATAAAATTGCTAAGTACCGCGCCGTGTCGGTTAGACGGTTCGCGGTAAGAGTAAACTTTTTTCCTATCGTTCCTA